>VYXD01012656.1:292007-329443 GCA_013397195.1 Hylia prasina
GGGGGAGGCTGCATTAATATTCCGTGTTCACGTTATCTTTGGGAAACAGGATCCGTTTGATTTGACCTGGTCAAAAAATAATAATAAAAAATAAAATAAAAAAAAATAAAGACGACCCACCAAGTACCACATCCTAAAGGTCAGAGGAAAAGAAAGAGATGGGAAACAAAGAGCTCTAATGACAGAGCAGGTCAAACTGAATTAAATGTTTAATTGTCTCCCTTGTGTCTCATCAAATAGCTGTCTTTAAAGCAAGAGGGATCTTTTCTTCCAGCAAAACTATTACCAATTCATCACTGAGTTGGAAGGTGACGAGTGTTTGTAAACATTACAGTCAATATAATTTTCTCATCCTCTCCCTCATTGTTGATTTACCTTGTTTAACTGGATCATTTACCTAGCAAAGCTGTGTCTATATCATGTGTTCCATAAATGCTGGGGTCCCTGCACAGAGTTACTGCCCACAGGACTGTGCTGTGCTCCTCAGTGAGCTGCACCCCTCGCACAAGGGAAGGGCAAAGAGCAGGGCACGGAGTGGGCAGAGATGCTCAGCCCTGCACCTCCTCCTGGCAGTGTCCTGGGGCGACTTCTTGCAGCAGCTGAGCTGTGGTTCAGCGCTCTGGAATGGAGACAGGCTGTGCAGTGAGCTGGGGAAGGAGATGGTGTCACCTCCTCCTGTCACACAAAGCTGTGGGGACGCTGTAGGGCACTGCACTCCATGACATCTCCTGGTGTGTTGCCTCTGTCCTTGTAAGTGACAGCAGAAACTTCTCTTTGGGACAGAAGAAACACATTTTAATAATTTTACTTTATTGGGTGACAAGACAACTGCTAATAAACTCACCTTTCTACCAGAGAGTACTGCATGATTGTCAGCAAATTCGATATCAGAAAATGTGTGGGTTTGGATTATCTTTAGTAGTCAATTTTCCAGATGACAAAAGTTGTAGCTAAAGAGGTAAAATTAATTGATTTTGGTCACATATAAAATCAATGTCAGGATTAAGCCCTTACAGGTCTTAATTCCCAGTCTTGTATTTGACCCCTAGTTCAAGATACTCACCCATGGGAGGCACAAATCAGTCCTTATCTAAGACAACTTCTACTGAAACTTCTAAATTTCTTCCAAGCCCTTTTTTTCTGGGCTTACAAGGAAAACAGATTCCCAGAATTTTAGGAATGTCAACTGCAAGTTGCAAGAGGAGAGACTAAAGTGTTACCCTAATGGACTTGGGGTAAAAGTGGGATCCATCTGACCCAGTTGAGACCAACTGCTCTAAGGCCCAAGGACATGTGTCAACACCAGGGATGGGGAAACCACAACGGGAGTTTTTCCAAGGTTTACAGGAAGAGGTATGCTCTGGATGTTCCCAACTGCTCACAAGTGGGCCAAGAGGCTGGTAATTCCAGTCCTCCCTCCAGCCACAGCACTGGAGAGCAGCTGCTCCAGCCAGGGGTGTCACAGAGATCTCCTGCAGAGCCATGCTCCCCAAGATCCTGGGGTGTCACCTGGGCTTTGTGCTTTCCAGAAGTATCCCAGGCCCACTGTGGACATTTGGCTGCTTGGTTGGATGTGTGTGCTGGGACAGTGGTGGGTGTGGGTGCCTGTGTAACACCCATTGCATTAACAGAGCTTTCCTGTGGTGCTGAATGCAGCTGATTCCCTGGATTGCAGGGAGCCCCCACAGCGCTCTTTGGAGATTCCAATCACAGGGCTGAAGAAGAGAAAAAAGAAGGAAATAGCTTTTCTCTTCCTTTTTGGCAAATGAGAAGTTGGAGCAGGAAGCAGGGTGGATTGCTGGGTGCGGTGAACTGTGCTGGCTCTATCCCTCTGCATCTCTCCCAAGCTCTTCTTGAGATCATTTAAATACATTTAAATCCCATTTTACAGTCACCTTAGAACCAAATAATTTTGAGGCCAAATTTCCTTTTTAACATAGTTAAGTTTAGTGTAGAGTAAATCGTATCAAATTTTGGCTTGATGCTTAAAAACACCTTGGCACATGAGAGCAAACCCTAAGCCACTCCTGGCTCCTCTTTTTCCCCAGTGTGAGGGGATTTGCTCTTTCCCATGGTTTCACATATCAGTGATGACAAAAGAATATGGACAACCCATCTTCCAGGGACGTTCTGAGCTCCATTTGGGAAGCTCTGTGCCTCATTTGGCTGCCTCAGCAAACCTTGCTGAGGACACCCCATGTGGAGCTCCTGGCAGGCCAAACAGGAGGGCAGTGCACAGCTCAGGCTCAGTGCTGCAGGGTGCTTGCACAGGGTCTGCACCAGGAGGAGGAGGAGGAGGCACAAATGTGTGCTAAGGAAATGCAGCTGGAGGAATTTCAGGCTTTGGAGGTCAAGGTGCAGAGTGAAAACGTCAAGGACAGCTTTAATCCTGAGCACTGGGTTCATCTTCCCAGCACAATGCAGATGGAAGGGTAGTCTGGGCAATAGGAGTGGGGAAGTCAGTTAAATGTATTTATGGGATACAGTGGAAGAAATGCATTAAAACGTAGAAATCCTTGCTTCTAACCAGATCATCCCTTCCAGACAAATTGGAAGCAGGTGAAGGGGAGATGTGCAGGGTGATGGACAGAAATAAGAACCAGCCTTGCTTGCCCAGCTCGGGAACAGCGAGGTGTCACTCCTGGATGGGGTCAGGAAAAGGTTTTATTTGTGCAGGGAATGGGAGAAGGAGGGGGACAATCATAGGATGCCAGGAGCTGAGCTGTGCACCAGGGCATTGCCCATCGGGAAATAGGTATGGATGGAGCTGCAGTTTCCTTGGAAGATAACAGAGGTATTAGCATTAAAAAGTAGAGATTGTTTAGATTGTTTGGGGAGCAGGAGAAAGCAATGGGAGGAGAGAGAGCTATTTGAAAAGAAAAAGGATTTATTAGCCTTTGAAAGTGGGGATCTGAGAGAGACTGGAATGGGGCTGCTGTGTCATTATGGGCTGCAGTTGGAGATGTTTCAGAGAGTAAACTGGTAATAGAAATATTTTATAGGCCACCTGACCAGAAAGAACAACTGGACTGTGAAATGACTGTGCAAATAAAACAGGCATGTAAAAAGGAGAGAGTGGTAGAATTGAAGGTTTTAACTATGAGGCATAGACTGGAATACATTAAGAGAAGGGAAATAAGGCTGGAGGTATGTTTGCAGATCAGACACAGACCTGCTTTCTAATTCAGCCTGAGCATCAACTGCACAGCTTGGCTATTACAAAGGGACTGCATGAGGACAGACACAATAGGGGAGAGCCCTGGGGAGGCAGCTTTGACAGGCTCCAAGGGAAAAAGATTTTAAAGGTGGATTGTGAAGGAAAGGATAAAGGGAAAAAAAAAGAAATAGTGTTTTTGGTCTGAGTGGCCTTAGAGCTTGAATTTCAAATATTTAGGTTTTATTTGTCTTACAGTTTCTCAGAAGCAATCAGTAGTGTGGAATCACGACCCACTAATGAATTAAATCCTGGAATCACCCAGCTTTATCCCAGGTGAAACTGTCTGTCCTTAGTCAGGCCTGAGAAATGGGGCCTGTAATGAACCCCTGGCCCCGCTGACACCAACAGTAAAAGTCAGGTTTGATTTAACGAGGCCATGGCTTCATGCCTGATGCTCATAATCTCCTTGGGCAGGAGGGTGATTAGGGAAGGTGAGAGCAACAAAGCTGGTTTGAAGGGCCAGGGAGGCTCCCAGGGGGAGGGAGATCTGGGATTTCATTGCCTGCCATACACAGCTCCTAAAGAGTCATCAAAGGGTGATGCCCCTGCTAAAGGTAAAGATGAATCTTTTCTAGGCAGGGTATTGTATATGTACATGTATAAAGTGGCCAAGGAATAGCTAAATTTTGAGTGGCTGTCATGAGTCACACCCTGTTTTCTTGTAGCCCATATGCTTGACTTCACCTCATATATCCTCTCTGATTTAAAAAAAAAAAAAAAAAAAAAAAAAGGTAAATAGGATAGCTTTAGGGATTTGCAGATAAGTCCAAGATAGCTGCATGTATGACATGTATTAAGATACCAATTTTAATACAATTGTAGAGATGCTGCCAGAAAGTAGCCTTTTTGTTTTATTCATTTTTATTTAAAAACAACAACAACAAACCAAACAAAAAACCCCCCACAAACTAGAAAACAGTGTGTGTTTAAGGGAAGCAGAAGGAAGAGGTTGTAAAGAGTGAAAAGAAACCTCAAACCCAACAGGTGTCAATGATTCACAGCTCTCTTAGTCACCATTGCTGGCTGCATGAATCAATAGAAGACTCTGCCTATTAAATAAGGATTCAATCTTGGTATAAAATATTACCTGATAACCAAGCAGCCTTATTCAGTGAATGCCTCATGAAAGACTCAGACTGAGGCCCCCAAAGAGAGACAAGTCAGTGCACAGTCATTTAGCAGGGAACCAGAAGCTGAATTTTAAGAGTCTTTATGTAGATATGAAAAAAAATGAATCTACTCTTGTTATAAATAATAGTAATAAACTGAAACCCCATCTCGTGTGGGCAGGCACTGCCCAGGCCCCCAGGGCAGCCCTGAACCACAGCCACTGTCAATCCAAACAGAGCCAGTTTGACACTGTGTGGGTTCATGTTTGTGCATAGCAAGGGATGGAGCTCTGCCCAGAGCCAGGCACTCTTCACTGGCACTGCTGCTGGCAAAAATGTGGGATTAACTCTGAACGCCCCTTCCCTCCTTTCCTGTTGCCCCCCAACTTTTCAGTTTGGCAGCTGACACCCCTCTCCTCCCCCCAATACCACTAAAGTAGTGACTGAACAAACAGATTTTCCTTCAGTTGGTAATAGTTTTTTGGAGATGAGATGTGCATGCGTTCATTAAAACTGATTTTTTTTTTTTTTTCAAAAAGAAGAAACACGATCTGTGGTGATTGTCTCTGAGTTGCTAATCCATTTTTCCACCTCCTTTTCCTTTAACATTTGGTGGAGAGTTTTCATCCATTCTTGATGGAGACTACTCATCAAATGAGTCTTCCAGCAGCCCTGGCAGGGTGTAATTTTTAATCCTTCTTTACTCCAAACAACATAAGGGCAGCAAATACTTGCAGTGCTTTGGCCTCTGCTGTCCATGGAGTGGGAGCTGCTGGGATGCTGCAGTCTGAGAGGGCTGGGATTTGTGTGGACGAGCCAAGCATTGATCTGCTCTGCTGATGTTCAGGATAATTAAACAATAGAAGCAAAATGATTAATAAGTTTCTTTTTCCAAGGCATGGAGAAGGCTGAAAGCCTGGAGAGGGGCCACTGAATTTGACTAAATAAACGTAGCAGAATAGGAAGATTTTCAGCAATTATTGGCTCATTTTTTCCCCAGGCTTTCTAACCCGTCGCTTTAACTTATTGGCTTAAGACACTCCTTACACCCACATCACATTTTGCCTTGGGCCATTCTGCTGCTCTTGACAGCTGTCTAGGGCAAAAGGAAATCACCCGGCCACAAATGTTTTCTCATAACTTCATAACAAGGGAATCTGAAGAAGTCAAAACCTTGGAGGTTCAGACCTTGCTTTAAAAAGCGTGATAAATTTCGGACCTGAGGTGGAGGCATTGCCCTCTGTCCCCTGGCTCTGTGTCCGTGCACTAGCAGCAATTAGCAGCAGTCTGAAAATTGCTGAAGTGCTGGTGGTCATTGGCAGACCAGTCACAGCCCCTCAGTGCTGCATTTTGGTACCTGGTTGGTGATGCAGGTCCAGGGAGAAGTCCTGGATGAAGGTGGAACTTTGGCAGTCCCAGCTGCTGAGGGATGGCAGTGCCTGGGGACAGGGTGGCAGGGCACGTGGGCAGGGCTTTGCCGTGCCAGGAGGGAAGGACAGTCCCAACTGGATGATTAATGTCCAAGCTAAAGCTAAACCATGCTTGGCACTGGTCTGGCTGCTGGCTGTCCCAGGGTAGGGAAAAGGGAAGGTGCCTTTGAGCCCACTCAGCCCTTGTGAACTGGGTCAGGACAGCACAGCTGCAGTGGCAGCCACTCCCATGGCAGGGTTTTGATGCCTGGTGGGATTTAGGTTGCTGGAGGGTTCAGTGAGGGCAGTGTCAGCCCTGCTGTAGGTGTTCAGTGTTTGCTGGACATCTGAAACGTGCTGAGTGAAGGCTGTCTCTGAGAGAATGACATTAAAGGGACTGGGAAGAGACACAGATCCTGACACTGTGCTGATGGACATTAGAGCTCAGTGATGCTCAGCTTGTGCTCCATCGTCTGCCCATGGCCCCTACAGCAGGTGCATCAAGCAATGACTGGAATATAATAAAAACCTTGCCTGTCTTCCCACTTGAGGGACAGACAAGCTGGCAAGCTCCAGGAAAAGAAATGCAAATCAATGAGCAGTCAGTGTTCAGGGTCTTTTGTTTTCTCTGCAAATGGGTGCAAGGGAGTCTTGGGACTGCTTTGGGAAGGTCAGGGGTCCTTTAAATGCCAAAAGCTTGAGGGATCCGGCTGCATCTTGCTCAGATGTTCTGTCTGAAGACAAGTCAAACAACGAGCTGCCTTTTAACGTCTTGATGTTTTATTTAGACCCCTTCTTCCTTAGAATCTGTTTCAAACATGTACACTCTGTCATTCTTTCACAGCCCTGTCCCCTTCCGCACAGAGGGAGAAGGGGGAGGCTGTTGTGGTTTTGGTGTGAGTGTGACTCTGCCTGTCTGAACTAGTAAGACATTAAACCTCTTGCCCAAGGTCACAAATAATTCACTGTCTTTCCCTGATGATTTTCAATACAGCATGTGCTCCAGCACAAGTCCTCTCTGGAGAGTGTATATTGCAGTTTTACTGCCTGTATGTGATGAGTTCCCCTTTTTTTCCCCTACAATTACCAGTGTACCTGAAGACCTGGTTTGAAGGAAAGTTGGAATATTGCTCCCAGGAATAAATCTGTCTGCAAGTTTGAAAATGGTTGAGTATCTTTCAAGGCTTTCAGTCTTCACTGTTCTTTCTCCAAACTTGTGTTGGAAAAATCTTGAAGGGATGTTCCTGTGGCTCCGACAGGTACTGCTCAGTGTGATTCTAGTGGCTGTAAGCTCAGCTGGGCACACCCTGACCCCCTTGGAAGAGCAGTTGGAGCTTCATGGCACTGCTCCATCCAACAGGGACAGAAACAGGACTGCAAAGCAGTAGCTACAGCCTATTAAGAAGCGTAATTAAAAATTTAATTACTTCTGAAAATAGTGGTGTCACTGGCTAGACATGCAAATCCCACTGCAAGCCAAATGAGAAATTCAAGTTTCCAGGGGGACCTTTGGGATGAGTGGAGTGAGTGACTGGGATCCAGGTGTGAGGGGCAGTGGGTGCCACAGCTGGTCAGATCAAGATCCCCCTGCCCACTCTGCCTTCCCTCCCTGGCCAGATCAAGATCCCCCTGCCCACTCTGCCTTCCCTCCCTGGCAGGCCTCTGTCCCTCTCTTTGCCTCCCCTGCTGCACTTATCCGGTGGTCAAAATCACATATTCTTGTTTACATTGCCCACAGGGCATGTTGGATTGGAGCACACTTCCTCTCTTGTTGCACTTGATGAATTCAGCTCTATTAAAATATCATCTCATCTTCACACTAGATTGCAGTCTAAGATAATATGTGTTTTTTCTATATCGTTTATACAAGAAAGATTATGTTAAATGCCAGACCCAGTAAATATTTCAAGATCCACTGCATTGCTGAGAACAGTTTCTCTCTGGGCATATGTTTCAGAGCCAAAGAAAACACTTTAAAAATTTCCTTCCTGTTTAATTTTTTTAAAGGGCATTCTCCCTATATCTGTTACTGAAATGACAAGTTGTCATGTTCCTTGATCTTATTACAGTTGCAGATGTAACTCAGCAGGGAATCTGCCCAAGTTTACATTTAAAATCATAAGACCCTGATTTTGATCTTTTTTTTATCAGTTTAAATCTTTCTGTATAGGACTTCCAGCTTTACCTCATTGTAATCAAGATCAGAATTGCTCCTAATTATAACACTTAACTCCTGTGTAGTGCTTTACACTTTTCAGGCTCTCTATATTCATCAATTAATTAATCCCCAAAGCAATATTAGATTTCTACTGAAAAAAAAAAAAAATGGAAACCAAAACAAGAGGGTGAGAAGAACTTGCCAAAAGGCAGAGGTGATGGAGGAAGAGAATGGCCCCAGTTCTAATCCCAGAATCCAGGGAGGAGGAGAACACCCCAGTTCTAATCCCAGGAAATGTCCCTGCACAACTGTGGCACAGTACCTGCCCTGTGCCACCTGGACCTGGATAAACCCCTCCATGGATTCTGGAATAAAAGCCATGGCTGCACAAATGCTTCCAGAATATCAGTTTTGTTCCAGAGTAATATCCAGGCAGGATATTTTATTGGCCTAGCTGTAGTGGATTAATTATTCTAGTACAGCTGTTCTGGGAAGGTATTTCCCTGCAGGCAAGCCCATGGAGGGCAAAGGGGAAATGTGAGCTTGTTGAGGGATTAGGCAGAAGGGTGGGATGTTTAAAGGTTCAGCTAAGCTTCAAATAAATGAATTTAAACCTTTGGAGGTTTTCTCCATCGCACCTCATGGAGATCAGATCATTTTTATCAAAGAGAATAAAAAGGACCAAGGTTCAAATTTTTTCTTACTACATTGGTTAGTTGGAGAGGGAGAAAGAGGGAAGTGACTTTAAGAGAGAAAGCAGGTTACATGGACTTTAGATTATGTGATTTTGGAAGGTGTGAGTCATTAGGAAAGAAGAGGGGGGAAAAATAATTTTCTCTGGTCGCTATGCAGTAATGCAGAACAGTTGTTCCTGTGTTTATTTCTGTGTTTTCCAGCATGGAAATTGTTGGCATGGCCCATTGTGAGATAGGGATTGTGCAAACTGAAATAGAAAAGCAAATACTCACCAATATAATGGCAGCTGATGCCAACTGCAACACCTGACACAAATATGTTGAACCTATCAGAGAGGAGGGATCATGAAAAGAAATGAGTATTCTTTTAACTTTCATTTCCTGAAGGGATTTTGATTTGTTTAGGGTATTTTAAGAATAACTGGAACAACTGCACTGGACTGAAATGGCACATCAAGTAGGGCAGGGAGAAAAAATCTTTGATTTCTGCTTTTGTACTTCAGAGTCTGAAAACAGAAAAGTACTTCATTAAGAGCAGGGGCAGCAGGAGATCAAATGGTATATTCCTATTACAGTGCATTAGTATTTTGAATCAATATTTCATTAATAAGACTCACTCTTACATGCCTACTTTTCTTAAGAAGAATTGAAAATCAAACACAAACAAATGCAGCTGTTGTTTGCATTCCTCCTGAAGGTCCTCTCATCTGTGCACGGAGTGTTTGTTCCTTTCCCTTGCTTTATTTTCTTTTTAAACCTTGAGACTGATAAAAGTCAGATTATTTTCAAATTGTTTATGTTGTTGCCTACATCAAAATCATCCCTTTCTAAGGAAATTATCTTAAAAGCAGCCAAGTCTGCTGACATGGTATTGTCTCTTGAAAATGCCTCTGGTCGTGGCTGCGTTTCATAGATTGGTTGTGGGTACAGGAATCATTGCAGGATTCTTTGGCTGCCTCTGACCTTGCTGCTTGTTCTGTTTGTATTTTGGGGTTCTGAAGCAGGTCCCTGGAGCAGAGTCACCTGCAGCACGGTGTGACCTGGGCTGCCGGGTCACACACCTCGCACACAGAGGGTGCAGTGCCGGGGCTGCTCCGGGCCCTGGCAGGGTTCATATCCCGGGATCCTTCTGGGAAAGCAGCTCCGTGGCCTCTTGCTGGGGTGCTGTGAGCCCTCTGGAGCTGGAGCAGCCTCAGCAGGTCACTGATGGTTCAGCCTGAACGTGCAGAGCAGCAGTGCCAGGGCACGTCCCAGCTCGGGATATCGCATCTGTGTGTGCAAGAGGACACTCTGTGTGCAGAGCCCAGCTAAAGCTCACCAGACTGAGATGCTTTGCTCAAGGACCCGAATGCAGCAGTTCTGCTCCCACCTGGCCACCTCTCCCCTGTGCCTTGTCTTCCCCGTGGTTCCCTCCCTGGGGGAAGCAGCTGCTGTGCAGACTCAGAGCTTGTCCTGACCCTGGGTGAGGAGGGAGCTGAGAGCACAACTGAGAGGTCTCAAATACTTCTGGTTCACCAGTGCAGACACAAAGTACACAGCAGGAGAACATCTGCCTACAGGGAGTACTGTGCAGGGCTTGTAATGCTTGAATAATTTTTGTCTGCTCCTCTGGTGCAAAACGGATGGATCCCAACCCAGCACAGAGCAGAGTCAGTGCTGCATTCTCTTCTGGCTGAAAACATTGCCCCTGACTGCAGCTCCTTCCCATCCTGTGCTCCAGGGATGGCAGGGGAGCAGCAGCACAGAGCTCAGGGACCTCTGTGGGGTTGTGTGCCCTGGCAGTGCCCTGTGTTTGGAGGCTTTGGCCCTGGTGTGTTTGTCTGTCCCTTGTCTCGTGAGAGCGACAGGAGGGGAGCTCAGATACAAGTGCAGACATTTGTCCTCTGTTTAGAAAAAACAACTGGTGTTTGGGCAAGTTTCTCTTCTTGCATATCTAGTCCCAGCCTTGAACTGTTCCTCTCCATCCCACAGTTACTCTCTCCCTTTGCACGGATGTATTTGTTTTTCTCTGCTTCTTTGATACCAACATTTCTTCTCTCCCAGAGTTTAACTTCTATAAGAGGCTCAAATATGTTTTCTGTATGTTCATGGTTGGGTTTGCAGAGCCATTCAGACCAGCTAAGAAGAGCTGCCAAGCAGGTCAGGGAAAAGAGCCTTCATGTGCTTTGTGGATTGCTCTCATGGTTGGTGAAACTGGCAGGACAGGGGGAAAAAAAAGTGTTTGTCTATGTGTTGTGTATGTGGAAATCTGCAGCTCCAGTCTAGACCTTCCCTGCTGTTCAGGGAATCAGGGAAACTGCAGCCAGAGCGGCGAGGCTGGGTGAAATCATCATAGTGCCATTGACACCAGCCTGCACCCAGTGCCTGTGCAGACCCGGCAGCCTGGCAGGGGAAAGGTGTCACCCACACTGTCCTGACTGGGGGACCCCCTGACACCCACCAGTGGTGCTGCTTTCTCCTGCAGCAGCCAAAATACCCGTCAGGACACTCCCTCTGAGCTCTGAGCAGATCCAGGGGAGCTGTGGATCAGGTGTTGCTTGGCTAAACAGCACTTTAGCACCCCATTAATACAGAACACGTACCAGGTACGCTGAGAGTAGGTTTTTCTTCCCCAGTGCCATCAGTGCTCTGCTTTCTGATGTGAGAAAATCACACGTGCTCCCCTAGAGACTGAAACACGTCAAGGTTGGCCAAAGACGTTGTGTTGAGCCATATGTTGACCCAAATCATCAGGAGATTCTGTGGGTTTCGTGTCCCAGCTTTGTTGCGTTCAGGCCCTCCCTTGTGTTTGTCAGGCTTCCAGGCACTGATGTCTGGCGTTCCCACCCTGTCTGCCACCCAGTCCCAGTGAGCTTTTTGCTGAAACAGGAGCCTTTGATTTTTCATTTTGAATTAACTCTGGGGGTTTAAATTCCTTTCCTGGATATTTTTAAAGATTTTAGATGAAAAGAATAAAAAGTCTGTGTCCAAAACAAAACCTCTTATGTTGGGGGCAAATGAAATGTTTCCCCTTTTTTCCTCCTCTCCTTTCCTTTTTCCTAATTTGATATTGGCTTAAAACACAAACTGGAGACAACCAGAAATGTTGTTACAGTGCTATTACCCTCTTTTTCCTTCCTTTCCTTGGCTGTGATGCATTTGCAGTGCTTGCAATTCTGACTTCCCCAGAAGACACTTCCCGGGAGCCTCCTTTTTCCTCAGAATTCCAACCCCGGCTCCCCGAGTTGTTCCTGTGAGTACCAGATTAATGACATCAGCTCCACCAGTCTGTATTTTCGGCTGCAAAAATAGCAAGGTGGTGACTCAAAATGAAAAGTGCTTTCCAAGTGGTTATGTTGTATTTAGTATATTAACCACCACCCCTCAGAGGAGGCGGATGAGTGTGGAGGAGGAAGAGGTTGTTTTGGAGATTTTGTGCAAAACTTCTTTTGAGTGACAGCATTCTGTGACAGTTCCCAAAAGCAGTGCTTTTCACTGGCTCCCAAATCCTCTTATCTTTTGGCAAGTCTCCTCCCCGTCCTGCTGCCTCTCCTCCTTGGGATACTGGTGAAAAACCAACAAAAGGAGAAGGGAACACCTGGCACGTGGCACGGCGACACAAATGCAGCTCGAGTCAGCTCTCAGCAGATGGGCTCCTGCAGCCCTTTTAGAAGGACATTTTGGCACATTCTGGTGACCAGAATTTCGATCATGTGTCCCTGATTATTTTCTGAGCTGCTGCTGACTTTTAAGACCCATTGCAATGGAAAATAAAACCTTTATAAGCGCTACCGACGGCAGTGGTGGGGAAGGATCTGATTACCAAAGGCATGTGTGGCACCCTGGCCTGTGCTAGAACGGAGCAGTTCAATTGTGCTCTGCAAACTTTGCCCCTGCAGACGGATGGAAAATGGCTAGATGGAGCAGGGATTCATTTTCTAAAGGAAATGAGGATATAAATTCATTTAAGAAATGACATGCCAATTTTTCTTGCTCCGTTTTCCTCTCATAATAAGCGGTACAGCTGCCAGGAATTTTTGTGAAAATAACACTTGCTTTCTTGTTTTTTTTTTTTTTATTTTTATGTTTTTAAAATCCTGCTCAAACGTTATGAAAGATCCTGAGCCAGATATTTCATATTTCAGATGATATTTAAGTGGAGGTAAACCTCACTAAACAAATGAAGAGTCCTTGTCCCTGTTGACTGCTGACAATGGTGGTGACACACACTGCAACATTACTTCCTCAAAACCTGGAGAAAATATATAACCCATTTACTTAATGGACTGAGCTATAATGTCATCAGTTAAGTGAATCCCGTGAATAAAGAACAAGGTGAAGTAATTGCTTCCAAAACATTTCTGGAATGAAGTAAAGCTTCACAGTGACTGGTCTCCTGGGGTCCCTTGATAACCTCTTTGGAGCAAAGTTTGTTCTTCTGTGGGTCAGAGATCCTTTTCCAGGTGTTATTAAGGACTCAGCTCACTAGACAGCATTTAGGGGAAGACCTTGATGTCACCCCACTGTGGCTGCGTTGGGGCATTGCCATCTTGGTTGGATTTAAAACAAAGCAGCTGGAAGGGAGAACAACCTCAAGTGCACAAACTGGCACAGACCTGCTGTGTCCCAGCTCTGTTGGTGGAGGTGTTGAGCACCTGTAGGTCCCAGTTTATAAACCCAGCCAAGGAATGACACAGCAGGCTGGGGTGTGTTCCCAGCTGAGACAGTTTCAAAACAAGTGAAGAAACTCTACTGGTCTGGTGTTGCAACCAGCACTGCTTGACTGCTGTGGGAGAGCAGCAGCAGCAAGGTCTGCACCTTCACAGCTCATCTTTCACTTGGCTTTGGCTTTTTTCTTCAGAGGAGAAGCTGGGATGCCATCCCACAGCAAGGGCAGAGAATGAAAGGCTGAGCTGGCTCTGAAGAGCTCGGTGGTGTGTCTGTAGAGACCCTCTCTTTGTTTCAGGATAGTTGGGCCCCTGAGAGTTGTCTAGGTCTTTTTCTCATAATGAAAGGAAAACTGTTGGAAATGCCATTTTTGTAGTCCACAGGATAAAAGAGTTGTTTTCCTGAATCTTTGCAGCTTTTACTAGGCTGGAAGGGACATCTGGGGGTCATCTAGTCTGACTGTCTGCTTAGGGAAGGGCTATTTTCAAAATCAGATCAGGTCATATAAAATAATCAGTTTAGCCCTTGATAATATTTTTGAGAGGTTTCTGCCTCCAAAGCCACACAAAGAGCTAATCTGGCCTTTGGCACATTGAATTAGGCAGAAATTTCCAGCTCCAGAGCAAAAGGAGCACAGAGGCAAGAAACTCTTGAGGTAGGTCGGCCTCAGTGGGCAGGGGAGCTCATTTCTTTGTCTGTGGTGGATCCATTTGGCAAGGCTCCCAGCCCTGAGTCCCATCTTCCCTCCTCCTGGCTGCCCAAGGTCGTGGGACCCTCAGGCTTGTGCAGAGTGTGAAACCAAAGGTTTGTGTCACAGACCTTGGGGAGCAGGGCAGGAGTGGCAATGAGAATGGGTCACCAAGTGTGCTTACACAGCAAAATCAGAAACCTTCCCTTGTTCCTAACTCCCCTTCCTTATCCTTCACACAATGCCCCTATCTGCCCTTCTCATGTGATTTTTGTATTCCCCTCAGCAATTTTATTTGCACAATGTTGTTTTTTTTCCTCCCACATGCTTGTTTTTCTGGCTGCTTCACAGTGGCTGAAATGTTTAGTTCTTTCCATCTTACTTAAGAGGTTTCTGGTCTTACAGTTGCTCTGGAAAAATGTAAGTGCTTAATTAACGTGCAACTATTGGAAGGGAAGAGAAAAAGGAAATACAGGGTCACGTTCTTTTTGTCTGACAGAGCGAAGAGCCCCGTGCTACAGAGTGCACAAAAAAGGGGTTTCATAAAGAGATCTGGGTTCTCTTTCCATCCCAGTGCCTTGTGTGATTTGCTGGCAGTGCCACATCTCTCCAGCCTCCTTGCCTGCTCTTGCTTTTCTTTCCTATTCACTTATTTTCTCCTCTGCTGAGGCGTTGAGCAGCTCAGGGCAGGCACCATCCCACCTAAAATGTACCTGTGTCAGCTGGCAAAGCCCCTGCCCTGTGAACCCTTTGCACTTGGTGGTGAAGAGACACCTCACAGTGATTTGGAGCTTAAGTGGGATAAATAACAGCTCCTAAAAACCCTTTTTCTCTCTATTAGCTGCAGTGGGAACCTAAAACTACTGTATTTCTACCTTGGACAAAGAAAATCTAGTGGGAACCTACACAGCCTGAAGCATATGCAGTGTTTATCACCAGCAGCTCAGCTGAAAACTTTAACACCTAACTATAACAAATCTTAATGCTAGGAAAAACTGCTTTTCCTGGGTTTCTTTCACACAAAGAATCTCGTTGCTGAATATCACTATCAAAGCAAGCACAGCAGAAATCACTTGAGCTCTTTTTGTGATAGCAGTGAAGGACTGTAAGCAAAATGAAGCGCTGTTCTTCTGGGAATAAATAAAAAAGCAGGATCTGCATTCAAACAACACTTACGGAAACTTAGAGGGAACTTAAGGCCTGATACTTTGCAAAGTGAAGAGGAATGATGAAGATGCAGAGTTTGGAGAGGGGAGTTTGCCCTGTTGGGGCCATTCTTTAGTGGAAGCCAATATTTGGTGCAGCTCAGTGTGATGAGCAGCACACCTTGTTACAGCCCAGGAGGTGGAAGGATAAACTTGAAAGGGGAAGGAACTTCATGCTGTTTTGCTTTCTAAAATCAGCAAAATGTTGAACACCAACAAAAAGTCTCGCATAAAATTTAAAAGCTCCTACCCCCCAAACACCTCAAAAGGCCAAATGGTCTTTTGAAATGTGGCATTTTATCTGATCACTGCAACGACACTGGAGCATGGAAGTCAGGAAGGGGTTTGTGAAGGCAGCTGCCACTGCTGGGTGTGAGAATGGAAGAACAGGTCTGGCTTAGATCATCTGGTGGAGTCGCCTCCCTTTGTCCACCCTCATCATTTTCCATAAATCCCTGCTGCCCTCTCTTCCCTGCCCTGTTCCCCCCTAATCTTTGTTCCCACTACATCTCTCTCCAGCTGGATCATTTTTGATAGCTACACTTTTCCCTCAAAGGAAGCACATATTCATGAAAATAATCTGCAATTTGCCGCTATAACTTGTGTTTTCTTTCCCTTCGTACTGTATGTCAGGGTCACTTTTAGCTTTAGCTCTAGAAGATGGGGTTTTTAAATTTTCCTGCTGCTTTTCCTGCTTGTGCAGTGCTGAGCCCCTCAAAGCTCAATTCTGTTGCCCTACATTGCATGATGAAACACTTCTACATGTGCTGGGTTGTAGGATCCATCAGGCAGCAAGTGGATGACAGTTTCTACAGTAGCTAACAAGCCACTGGGAGGTAAAATAGCAATAAAATTCTAATAATTCATCTCCTGAAGCCTTTTCTCATAGCCAGATTCCTTGCTACAAAATTATGACTCAGGCACCACCATTTTCAGTGGTCTGTTCTTCAAAGGATGAATGTTTTTCACCCAACATGGTACTGAATCATTCCCTGGGATGTGTAAGGTATTTGTGCTTGCACCACGTCGAGGTGTTGTCGTTATGGTAACTCTTCTGTATTAGTATTGATCCCTCATGTAGTGCAATTATGAATGTTGTTGTTTTAAAATACTCTGAGCTGTCTCCAGCCCAGGGAGCCAGCACAGCTCAGCGAGACCTGCACATCCCCACTGAGGCAGAGCTGCTTCACCATACGTTGTTCAAATAAAGAGCTGGTAAGGAAAAGAACACATCAGAACTGTTTCTGTGGGAAATCAGTGGAGGAGTCCACATTTCCCTTGAACTTTTCTCCACAGCTCTAAGACAGAGATGCTTTTTTTTTTTTTTNAATTAATTCAGCCTTGGTTCTCAGGTAATCACATGAGTCCCAATAAGCAAGACTGCACTGCACTAATTGAAATGATTATATAAGCTGTGATATTTCTGCAGAGGTGCTTTAGAAAAGTCCACTTTTACCCAAGGTCCAGAAATGGTACATCCATTCCTCAGTATATCCCAGAAAAGGGATGGTGTATGCCACAGTGCAAGGACCTCCCTGTGCCCCTTTCCTTTATGGTTTTAATCCACTGTTTCACTTTTCTGGATCTGAAGCATTTCAGATCTCAGTGCAGTATTAAAGACACACAAAACCACTAAAGACTGTGGCTCCAGTGTCCACAATTTGCCTCAAGGTTCCAAAACATTCCCTGGATGTTGCCCAGGGGACAATAAATCCACTTCTATCTCTCCAGACTTTGAAGGACAGACATTTTTTCTTAAATAGACCTTCTCTGTTTTCATTCCCTTATTTATCTGGAGCTGACACTTTAGCACAGTAGATGCAGCCAGACACTCAAAACAAAGAGAAACTCGAGTCCTTGACTTTTTCTGAGACTTGCAGCCTGTATTTAAGAAGGAAAAAAAATACCTAACAAACAGAGGAACTTGTTTACAGATTTGTCTCCTTGGCTTTTCTAAACATCAAATAGGCAGAACAAAGATTAGGAGTTTCTTCTACTCTGTGAAATACTAAATAAAAAAGAATAAAAATATTTATAGAATTACAAGAGAAAGAAACAAAAGGTACAGGGCACAAGGTGTTCCTTTGGTTTCTTGGGAGAGTGTGCAGTGAGGCTGGAGATTGTTTGTCTGCATTGCAAACGCTCACAATGAGCTTTTGAAAAATGTTTTATTTGCTGGCTACTTGACCCTCTGAGTGGATAATGTGTCTCCAAAACGAAGGGAGAAAACGAGGAGGCAAGGGAGAAGAAAGGAACTGTCTTTACTTCTATTATCTTCAAAGACTGAAACATTTCTGCAGCGTTTCTAGATAAATGGTGAAGGAGAGCTCTTCCATCCTTCCCCCTGCTCTGGGACATGCTGTCCTCCACCCCTTCTGCTGGAGGCTGATTTCACTTTCCAGCATTTGCTGTGGCATGTTTTACCAGGCCTTGGCTGCAAAGAAACCAGATTTCCCAGCTGGGCTGGCCTTGGCAAGAGAATCCCCCCTGCCAAAGGCTGAAATCAAGGTTTCTCATTTCATGTTCAAGTACAGAATAGCACAGAAAGCAATAACAGGGGGAGAAGGGTAGGATGGCCAGACATCCAGAAACTCTCTGAGCTGTGTGGGATAGATGGGACCTCTTCCTGTGACAATCTCCTCTTCTTGGGCAGCTTTGGGTGGAAGTGCCCTGCTGCTTTTGCTGTTACCTGGTGTCGGCTGCTGTGGGTTTGTGCTCGGGAAATCCTGAGGGGATGCAGAGACAATCAGCTGCTCTCAGGCTGGGATCAGAAATGAGGAAAGCAATGACAGGAGTGGGAGGCAGCTGCAAGGACATAATTTGTCCCAAAAGCAGTTTAAAAAGTGTGGAGAGCAGTTTGGGTGTTGATTTGGCAAAGGGTGCCCTGGTCATCCCACCAGTGCCATCACATCAGTGAGAGCTCACTCTGTAAAACCCAGCCATTTGTTTAATCACTGGGATAAGGACTGGGGCAGTTTATTTTCCAGGTAGTTGGATTCAAAGCTCTTGGCCCTGGCCTTGAGGAGGGAAATGAAGCTGGTGCTGAACACAGAGGGTGGTTCTCACGTGGGATTTTCTGTCGCCACCATGTGAGACTGGCGCGTGCATGCAACAGGCACAGAGCCACCGCCACCAAACACATCCCCACTGCCAGCTGGACTTCAACCAGACATCCAAAGGTGAAATCTTATCTCCATGCCTGAGAGAAAACAGGAGGAGATGCAGATGGTCCCAATAAACCATTGCAGGAAACAAAGTACACTTGATAAGGAGCAAGGGAAAAGGAGGACGAGAATTCCTAATGTCAGTGATTCTGTTAAAGACTTTGACCATGCCTTATGGGAAACTGCAAAGTTAAAATATAAATAAACTGACTTTAAAACCTCAATATTGCAACAGTAGTGGCTGAGTTGAATTTAAATTACCTTCTGTAATTCTTGGAATATCTAATGCTTTAAGAAAGTGTGATGTTTTTCTTACCTCTTACATAACTTTTTTTTGGTCAAATTTCTGCAGCAGTGTATTGATTTTATTTTTTTTTTAAGGCAGAGATTGTCAAGCCTGTTACCAATTGCTTACAAATAAGGGCTGGACATGTTAGAGAACTAACTATTCAAAAAGCAGGGGATTCTTCTCAAAGTCTTATCCAACATTCCTAACATTTTCCTCAAAAGTACCTGAGTATCGAAGGAAGATAAGGATAGGAACATCATATCAATGACTGTCATTTTATTTTATTTTATTTATCTGCTGAGTGCAGTGCAGAGAAAGAACCACTTTTCAGCTCTGAAATTACTGTAGGTCTCATCCACAAATAGAACCTGAGTGCTGCAGACTACACTGTGCCTTTGCTCTTTGCATCCTGAAAGACTCTTTGGCTTGAGGAAAAGGCAGTTTTGTATCTGCTCACAAACAGTGAGAACCAGAGAGCTGCACACAGGAGGTCAGATTTGAAGGTGTGGTTTTGCCTTGACCCTCGGGATAGGAAGTGTTACACCAGCAGGAGCACGGGCTGGCCCCCTCAGTGGCCCAGCATTTTGGGGTTAGTCTGTGCAGACCTGCAATATTCTCTCTTGTTGATTAGAATTAATTTGATAGTACTATTATGCCTCTACTGAACACAAAATGATTCTGTGAGCCCTAGTAGAGGGGCTTTTTTCCCTTCTACAATGCTATATGAGACAAGTAAATCTACAGGACACTCTTTGACTGCTGATTCATTTCTGATTCATAAAAATAAACAGATAGCAAGACATATGTCTGAGTTGAACAGCATTTACTCTGTGGGAACATGTAAATGTAATAACACTCTTTAACAGGGTTAAACAATATTAGCCCTCTGATTTGTCATTATTAGTGTCACTAATTCTAGTTTCATGAACATCACTGAAAATATATGGCATGCAAAAAAACTACTACCATAATGTGAGCACATGCATCTGTCTTTCCAGAAGAAAAACAGGCTTGGCAGGGACTGCAGTTCTGCAAGGATTTGAAACAACAACTTTTTATTCATTAAAATGTGGTTATAGGCTGAAAATGGACTTGAGAGACGGGAGGAGGGAGGGAAAAATTGATCTCTCATCACAGACAGCACTTAGCAGTTCCAGTTTGTCTTCCAGTGGCAATCTGCACTGACAGATACAATGGGTTATTACTGCCCCCATTGATGCCAACGGAAAAATTCCCTGTGGAATTCAATGGGAGAAAGACCAGACCCCAAATCTGGACTGCTGTCAGCAGTGGGGAGCCAATGTCAGTCTAAACAGAGCGAGTTTGGTTTCTTTTCTGCCCCATGTGTCTTCAACACGTTGCCAGCTCAGAGCTGAATCCAGCCTCTTTACAGCTGGTGAGGAGAGTGGCCGGGCAGGCTTTGCCAAGCCTGTGGAGTTTGAGGCTGTGTGAACCTCGTGAAACATTTACCAGCTTTGCAGGACTGGGGATTGACTCCTGCAAGCCAGTTCTCTTCTGACTTCAGGCCAGGGCTCACCTCCTTACCAGGACACTGCCATTGCTCTGGGTGTCCAGGTGCACCTGAAGGCAGTGGCCAAAATGTGGCACCTGCACATGGTCACATCCCCAAAGGCACGGCCTGCACTGAGTCTCCAGGAGGAGGCTGTCAGAAGAACGTGGGCCCTGCCTCAAGATCCTGTTCTGAAAGCTCCCAGTGCAGAGGAGACACCAGAACAGCCTGTCCAGGATTTCCCTGCTCCTGCATGTAGGAAAGACATTTTCCTAATGCCTTAACCTCAATTGTCTTTGCTGCAAATAAGGTGATTTCTGAAGGAACAAGAAGAGTATTGTTCTCTTCGTAACAAACTTCTGCATGTTGGAAGACTTTTGTCATATCTTTCCTCTTATCAAATCTTTCCTCGTCCTTTTCTTCTCTAGACTAAACAAACCCAGTTCCTACAACCTTTTCTTACAGGTCATGTTTTCCACATCTTTTATCATTCCTTTCCGCTCTTCCCTGGCCTCTTGCCAGTCAAACCAAATGGTGGTTCCCAAAGCTGGACATCCTGCCCCTATTTTGTTGCTTTGGATATAGGACAGTGAAGCCAGCAGAATTAGCAAGAGATGAAGAGCTGGTTTTTAATCCCCTCCATTATCCCTGAGCTGGATCGCAGTGCTGCAGGGGTTTAGGGGAAAAAAGAGCCAAAGTGGGAGCTTGCTGAAACGCTGAACAAATGACATCGATTCCTAGTTATGACCATCTCTTAAACTATGCCAGGTCCTCATTAACCCTGAGGTTATTACTTTGCTCAGATAAATATTCACCTGCACGTTCCCTTCGGGTGGGGTTTTGGGGACAGCGCGAGGAGTTTGCCTGGAGTCAGCTCGATCCCTGCCAGCACCACTGTGCTCCCACGGTCCCAGGAAGGAGCAGATCACGACAGAAATTGCTGTGCCGACTGTGGGAGCAGGGGGAGGACACTGTTGTCATGTCCATGTTCTATCTGTCATCTACTGGTAGCTATTTATACTGCGCTTATCGCCGGGGTGGGATGAGCAGGGGGTAACGGTAACGTGTGAGAGCCTCCGAGGCACAGAGCTGAAAAAAGAAAGATCCTGTTGGGTTTTAATGTGCCAGACTGAGCCTGGGAGGGAGTCGCTACCTGTCACAGCACGGGGACTGCTCTGCAGGCACGGCGTCTCTGCAGACCCACGGCCTTCCAGTGGCACTCAGAATCCCTGAAAAAATCACAGCCTGCGCCGGGAAATTGCAAATCCCTCCAGGACTGAGCTCCAGGGCTTTAATAGCAGCATGTTTTATTCAGCCTGTTTCTCCTGTGCTCTATGTTGTCCTTTATATGTTTTCAATATTTAAAGCCTGTTTTTCATGACAATGTTTCTTCTGGCATTTCCACACAAGATTTTTCTTTTTCCATGTCTCTTCGCTCCAGAAAAGATGTGGTTTTGTGCACTGTTCTCCTATGGCTGGCAAATCTCTGGGTGTCCATTAAAATGAAAAGAGTGACAGAAAATTAAATTAGTTTTATTATCTACAGTAGCAGTGCTAGGAAAAAGATTGGAACTCTATCTGTTTGGGCTGTGTAGCACAGGTAGAGCCAGAGAGCCAGACTTGGCCCCCACCTGGATTATTAATTTTTTTTTCCTTCATTCTATCCCCTCAATTGATTTTTAAAGAACCATCATTGCCTTTTATTGTTATAAACTAAGCAGTGTGGGAGGTTTCAAACAAACCCATTTCATTCTTTAATCCTCCACTTCCTCCATGACATAGCCATTCCCCAAATACTGTGGATTCAGAGCTACTGGTGATGGGAAATCAAGGACTCTTTTTAAATGGAACAATTTCTCCAGACAGTCCTGCTGTTGACAAATCCAGTTAATACTATTGCACAGTTTTAGAGAACACAGAGAAATGTTACATCTACTCATTCACCTGCAGAATAACTTAGCACTGCATGTCAGCATTTAAAGGGGATTGTCTGTAATTAGGCTGCTATAAAATATAAGTATAGTGGTCACAGACAATAAAACCCAAGGAAGTATGTTTGCAGTGTGTCTGAGCACAGGCAGTTCCACATGACCATAATGATCTTTCACAGGAGGCTCCTATGGAAAAAGAAAAATTAATACGTGTATGTGTAAATGAATACACACACAAACACCCAACTGCAGAGGGGGTCTATCAGTTTTATTAGTTATGTACCACCTCCAGGGAAAATGGAACTTGGGCTAGGGACATTTAAAGGAATTATTTTTAACTGAAGATGATTACATCTGTGTCTGTGATCCCACAAGACATTGGGGTTTCTTTGTCTTCCTCTTGTTTTCCCTGGAGACAGCGTAGGAAAACGAACAAAGCAGAAATGCAGATATCTGTGGCTACTCTGGAGACAGAGGCAGCCTCGTGTATGGCCTGGGAAAGGAGAGCCAACATTCTTCTTTCCATCAGGAGCCCAAAGCTCCTTCACAGAGACAGAAAAGCTGCTGCTGCCAGCACAGAGAACATCCCTGGGGGGCTTTGGGGTCACCCTGGGTGCTGCTGCTGGCAGGTTACAGCCCCAGAGAGTGGTTCTGCCATAAAAACAGGGGCAGAACATCCCCTCTGCTCATTCCCTCTGAAACGGGGTATTGAGGAGCAGGGAGTCCCAAACCGTGGGACTTCCAGGGCTCTTGGGATCCACGGCCAAGTGCTGAGCCCCTCCTGAGTGCCTGGTGCTCTCCTTTGCCCTGCAGGGATGGTGGCCTGGGTTGGACTGGTGCTGTTGGTGCTCCAGGTCTCACCCAGGACAGAGAGACCACAGTGCTGTGCCTGCTCCAGAGGGGTCTGGCTGCAGCTTCTCCACAGCTCTCACGTCTGTCAGCTCTGGCTTTAATGGCCCTGCTCCCTGGAAAGATGAAATATATGGTTGGGCAATAAAAGAAAAGCTGGAAAGAAAGATTTATAATTTTCCCCTTAAGCCTGTCACTCATGTCATCAATATAGATGTCATTTAGGAGGGCAACAACTTTCTCTTGTTTTTTCTTCTTTCTCTCTTTCTTTTTTTTTTTCCTAAAAGCTTTGTGTATGTACCCACAGTCTGACAACCAAATGGGTCTGCCTTTCTTTTTTTCCCCCTCCAATATGTGGATTGCTTCTAATTCTGTCAGTCAAATGGAGCAGCAGTTTCGGGAGGGGAGTGATTAAGGTTCCCTCGGAATAAAGGGCTGCATGCTGTGCCTCCGCTATTCATCAGCAATGGGGATGGAAGAGCAGTTCCAGGCTCCTGAATAACGGGATTTTTTCAAACATACAAAACACACCTTAGAAATACTCTACCAGCAAAGCGCACAGTCTCCGAGTGCCATGCTTATTTTCTGTTTATTCATGCTTTATTTTCAGTTTTCACCATGCTCACCCCATTCAGCCCAAGTGCTCGCTTGGTGCTTGACTCCAGACTCCCTCGACAAAGCACTTGGCAGTTCCTTAATTGTGCTTAACTCGCTAAAACCAAACGATTTAAACTTGTGCTTAAAGTAAAGCCTTTGTTACATACTTTGTTAAAAGAATCTTCACTATTAGATCTGAGTCTATCGCGTTGGTCATTTACGGGGGGCAAAAAATGCAGAGCAGGCAATCCTGCAGTATTTCCCAAACCAGTGTCAATTTAACAAAATAGTTGTGTAAGGAAAAAAAAAAATTTAAAAGGTGGAATGTTTTTGAAGCTGTTTTTAAGCAAGCTGCCAGTTTGCAATTTCTCCCAGAATTATTTATAAGTGTTTTAAACCCACTTAAACTATACCCCCCCTTTTTAGTTATAGTCAAACAGTATATTTTATTTGATCTGAGGCATTTTCTGTTTCCTTTTTGACTCCTCAAATATTTTTGACAATCATTTAATGTTTCTCTGAAATGGAAATGCAGATGGGAAACCAAGCAGCTGGGGCTTACTGAGGAGTCAGGGAGTCTGTTGCAGGTAATGGATTCACAGTCCCCCAGATATCAGTCCAGCACCACTGCCATAATACCCTGTTCTTCATGCAGTTAAGATGAAAAATACAGATGATAAATTGTACTCCTACATACCAAGGGATGGTGGGGGTCCTCAGAGACCGAGCGTTTGTTGAAATGCAAGATATCGCTTCTTGATTCCCCACTCTGTTTTATGGTGTGGCAAATTTATTATGGAGATAATATTCAATGCCCACACTTTACTGAATTTAAATCGAGGAGAACTTATCCAGGTCAGGGGTTTTTTTTTCCTTTCCCTCATCGCTTTTAACGTCTGCAAACATCCTGTGTGAGTGCCTGTACCAGCGTGTCCGCTGTGTTTGCCAAGGTACAATGGAGGGAACACTTGGGTGCCACATGGTAAATGTTTCATGAAAAGAGTATCTAAAACCATCCCAGACTGTCTGCTCTGCACTCAAATGCAGGACATTATTTCATGATTCCCTGTGATCCCTTTGGCATTGTAATTCTAAACTGTGCAAAGAGAAGTGGATGAAGGTGGATTACAAATTTTAGGCTGTATAAAGAACCTGTAATTATTTGTTAAACTGTTGTGTTTAGTCTCCTGTTCTGCTGTCTCCAGCCTGGGCTGGGCAGTGTTTTCCAGTTTAACTCCCCTGGTTGTTTTACTGGTGTATAAGGACATGTGCCTCCTCCTGCTTTCTCACAGGCTTGCAGATAAGATTTCTCCTTCAAATCCCAGGGATGGCCTGAGAGTGTCTGCAGGCAGAGGATAATTGCCTGTGGGATACAAGCTCCAGTCCCACGCTGGGCTGATTGGACACTTTTTGACCTGACAGCAGACATTTCTGTATGAGCACGATGTCTCCAGACATCTTCTCATGTTTTTTGGTTTTGTGCTTTTTTTTTTTCTTTTGTTCTTGTTTCCCCTTAGACACAATTGAATTTGTTTTGCTTCAAGGTAGAATTTCCCCTAAAATGCAAAAAAATTATCTGCTTCTCTGTCCACCCTTCCTTTTTCAGACAATGAGTCCCCTGCTTCATCTGGAGATGTGTGTGTTTGCACCTATACCTATGTATGGATTTACCTACATGTATATTCTTTCTTTACCCTGTTCCACTGTGATTTAAAATAGCAACCCTTTGCCAGTCTCTCCTCTCCCACCAGAGACAGGTAGGGTTATTTTGGAAGGTGCGAGGGTTGTTTGTTTTAACTTTTCTTTAAGTCACCAGAATGGTGTTAAATATAATTTCCATGAAATGCTCCAAGCCCACTGCATTTGCCTGGGTGTATTGTTTTTCAGGCTCTCTCCCACCTCTAATCAGCTATGATTCGGCACAGTTGGCAGTCTCTGCTCAGCAAGCAGACTGTCTGAATCACAACTCAGCCCTAGAAAGGATGGTCTTTCTAGGTCAGGGCTAAATATACTGACTATGGGGGTGAGCATGGAAAAGTTCCCATTGCAGCTGCTATCCTGCACTGAGTCTGCAGGGATAAAACTCCCCACCTTGGCAGCATATTGTGAGGCTTCACTCGCTGGGATGTGAAAGGGGAAGAGGGAAAGTCCTGTGGAGTCCCTGCCCCACAGCAGCGAGGGCCTTTGGGGCCGTGGCATCCAGGAGAGGCTCAGAGCAGCCTCACCACGGCTCTGAGCTGGATGGAGGAAGGGCATGGGAGCAGTCCCTGTCACCTTGGCATCAACTGGGCCCATGCCTACACTTTACCTTGCTCTTTCCTGGGACTGGCAGCTGGTGGGGTCAGGAGGGCTGGGCTCCCCTCCTGTCTGTGGGCGCCCTGGGAAAGGGCTGCCTGCGGGATGCCGCTCGCCCTCCACCCTCAGGCAGGGAGGGACAGCTTCCAGAGCTTTCCCTGGTCTGAAGGACACTTCCAGGATGGCTGGCTGGCAAGGGAAGGCAGCTGTGTGCTGCAGAGGGGGTCATGGTGACATCCTCTGGGTGGGGATACAGCCGGAGAGAGCCCAGCGCTCCCCTGGGCGAGGTGTGCGCGGAGCCCTCGGGGCTCGGCAGCTGTGGAAACAGCACTCACCACATCTCCAGCAGCCTGGTCCAGCTACTCCTCCAGCCCAGGGCTGACTCTTGGCAATCTGGCTGGAAAAATCAGAGCACAAATCCATGTGCTGTTTGAAGTCAGTAATGAAACAAACTCCCGTTTCCAGGAGTGGGACTGCATTTCCATTGGCCCCTTCCTATTAATTCTGTAATACCATTTTTCATTTTTATATAACACAACCAGCCTCCTGCAAGAGTTTTCTTTCCTTTTAGGAGATGAAGCTTCAAGATTGTTACAGTTGCTAGAGGCAACTATTCTGCAAAATCTTTTTATAAAATGTATTTATCTAATTAAAAATCTTTTAACAGCACCATGCCTGTAGGATCAAAAATCTCATTTATACTGTGCAGGACTGGAGCAAGTATTTGCTGCTTCTGAAGAGGCACAGATAAACAGGGACTGGAGGGGCATAAAATGACTGCTCCAACCCAGCTAATCCTAATGCACTTTTTCCAATAAAAAAGTGGGCTCTGAGACCTCTCTGGTTTATTATTGGAAGAAAAGTAATGGGGAGGGGGGAGGAGTAAGCTTATAATGGAGTCAATTCAATGTAGTTGGCAACAAGAGTAGAACAGCCTTACATCAGTGACATTTTCCAGTGAAACAAACCTGTTGTACAGAGAACAATTTTTAATTAACTCTATATCTCATGTGTCGAGGAACGTGAGCAAACTTCTTTATGACTTTACTTTTGGCTGCAAAGTATATCCCAGTTTTTATTCTCCAAGAATAGATCCATGAGGTGAGTGGCAGGGAAGAGAGGGTTTCTAAATATGCATGTGAGACGGTACAAAGCAACTTTGCAGGCACTTTATTGATTTTATCTGCTGCTTTTTCATGAGGCAGAGCATTTATTAAGCACTAAATGGTACTCAGAGAGTCTTTAGGAGGACAGGGCTTGTTGAAGTTAGTAGGGAGTTTGGAGAAACCAAGTATTCATTTGCTCAGCCTGGATGAGAAGAGCCCAGGCTGCCCAGGTTGGTGGCCTGGGTGGCCCTGTCATCGTGGCAGTGCCACTGTCCTGCCATGGTGGCACTTGTGGCTCCAGGAGTGTCCCAGGAGCTGCTGGTGGCCATCCCTCTGCTCTCCTGTGCCCACTGCAGAGCCCACTCTGGACTCTGACCTGAGGAAGGGAGAAAAAGCTTTTTCCTTGTGGTGGCATCACCATGTCCCATGTCCTGGCTCTCCTCTGGTGGGATGAGAGTGATCCCTGGTAAAATGGGACAAAGCTCAGGTGGGGAACCAGAGGAGGTGACATTTCAGGTGTTGGGTTGGCATGAGTGGCTTCTCAGGGAAATCAGGAAGAAACTGGAAGTGTCTGTGCCATGTCTGTGCCGTGCTGCAGCTGCACTGAAGCTCAGTGTAATGTCTGGAGATGTTTCTCCAGAAACCAAAGCTACCAAATCACAAAATGAAACACTTGCTTTGTGGTTTTTGGTTTTTTTTTTTAACCTATCCAAGCTCAAAATAACTTCTGCTCTTAATTAACTTACCCAATCAACACCAGCCCCTGCCAGCTGTTTGGCTGTGTTTGTGCTGGTGAAGATGTGCTCAGAGCAGGGCAGGGACTTGCACTGACTGCAGTCTGAGCTGGTGTGAGACAAAAAAACCACAGAGAATGAGCGTAAAAAGCACATGAGCATCTCTTTGGCTTTGCCCATGTTTTGATTCCAGGAACTTTGTTCAAAATAGATTGCTCACAGGGCCACCGAAGGAGCTTGATAATTTCCAGTCAAGCTGAAGAACTGAGTATTTCATGGGGAGTTGAAAAGGAATTTAATAGAGCTACCTGTAAACCAGTTGGTTTCACTTCTGGTCCCGAGGCTCACCAGAGCTCAGGTATTTCTCTCAGTGGTGGTCCCTGCTTAGCCTGTAGCCATCGCTGCTCCTTCCAGTGATGTGCAGAGATCAGAGCTGTGCTGCAGACAGAGGAGTGGGGTGTCGAACAGCACAGATCATGGGGGAGCCAAATTTGTATGCTTTAGCACAAATTAGATTGCATTTCTAAAATCCTAATAAGCATAGAGATGGATCCAGTGGGATTGTTACAAACCAAAGCAGAATAATAAGCTCATCCAGAATTTAGCTAATGGACAAAAGGAGAGACAGTTCTCAAGTAATGGGCACATCGAATGAAGCAGAGAGCATCTCTCTAAGAAGAAATATGATCCTATTCTGGGATGCTGGGGCCTGCAGTGGACATGGAAGGACTTTGCAAATTGTAGCTGTGCTGGGGAGAGGGGCTGATGTGTGGGGAGCAGAGCATCACTCTGAAATATGAGAGTCAAGGAAGTACTTTAGGTATTGATGAAAAATTGCTTTTAGGAGACCAAGTCCTTCACTGAAACTAACGGAGAATTTGTCAGTGGCTGCAGCGGGATCAGCACTAGACCTGTAACAAGAAAATAATAATGGTCTTGTCTGAGGAATAAATAATAATAACAAAAAAAGCCAGCATTCAGAGCAGCCAAGAGCATTCTGTGTGGCTCTAGGAACACTGTACTTGGTGAATCATTTCTCTGTTAGATAGAGCATTTGTTCGGCTCCTGATTTATCTCCAAGCAAATTTAGACTACTCAAAATCGATTTGCTCGTTATAATTTTTCAATGCCTTGGCTTCTGCTGTTCCCCATTGTTGTTCCTGCTGAGCATTGGCTGCCTGGCTCACGTGGGCCTGTGCCCCCTCCCTGCTGAGTGACAAAATGTTATAAATAGAGGCTGGGGAAAAATCACAGTGCCCTGCATTTCACAAGAGTGGATTCATGGCTCCAAAGGGCTCTGTTGCACCACTCTTACATAGCTAGCCCCAAAATTCTGATTCTCTTTTGTTTAGAGTCAGTTCAAAGCACCTGTTCTTTAAAAGAGCTGGGTGCACACGTTAACAGGCAGTAAAGAAAAGCAAAGCACATCAGGCAGCAGCTAAAGAGACCTTAAAAGGCTTCCCTGAGAGCCATTGAGCCACGAACCTGTGAATATCCACTAATGAAACTTATTTTGCTGATGCAGGTTTCCAGCATTAATTTGATTGGGTTGGATTGCTGTTTGGGAGGAGGGGACCTAAGGAACATTCCTGGACATTATCCTGGGAGCCTTTTAAGGCAATACCAACCCACTGTCAGCACATTTTATGGACACTGCTGCAGCTCCTCTGGCTACATGCTGGATGGGATTCAAGCAGCAACCTGGAGGGGATTTTACAGACCTCTGGCCTTTTCTGTTGAAGCTGCTACCTACCCAGGATCCTGTCCAAGTTTTATTTAGATATTCCTATTTGGCCTTCCTGTGTAGAATTTTAATTACACTTGGCTGTTCCACATGCCGTCAATCCAGTTTCGTGCTTCAGTGGGTGCTCCTCGGCGCTGAGAATTCATTACCTGTGGGGGCACCGAAGGATCCTTCAGCCTTTATCACTTCCTCTGAAATCCTGGGCTTTGCAGCCCTGCCTGTCCCAGAAGAGCTTTCACAGGAGCAGATCTGCTGGTTTTAACCTGTGTAAGAAACTCTGTTCAGCTGCAAGAGCAGCCCAGGCTGAGCTTAGCTCTGCTGTCAGGAGATTCTGTGATGCTCTGTACAAGAAAGCTGCTGTTTCTAACTCACACAAGTGACACACAGGTTTGTCTCACGTCAGACTCAGCAGCTCCTCAGGTGTTGGGTTTAGCACTGAGCCATCGTGCCTTCATTGGGATCCTTTGTTCTTGCAGCACCTTACACCAAACACATTTTTTGGAAATGCTGAGAATTTGCATGATATTAAAATGCATGTTCCACTGGGCTTTCCAGTTAATTCCTTCTCTTTTCTTTTCTTTCCTTTTTTTTTTTTCTTTTCTTTTAACAAATAGGGCTCAGTTTTACCATTGTTCAGTTTTTTTTCTTCATTACTTTATGGATCTTCAGCCATTCAGCGCCTCTGTTGAGATTTTTTTTTCATTACTTTATGGCAGATGAAAGTTAAGAGGTCCAATTACTAACATTTTATGATAGCACAGAATATTATTAAAGCACTTAAGAGGTTATTAACACCTTTTATGTACCTCATTATTTAAAAGCCTGCCATATTTAATCATTTTAGCACCATTAAATTGGCATTAACAACAACCCTATGACTTACACTCAGAAATGTCACCATTTGACAACATTAATGCAATAAAATATCTCACAGAAACCTGGAGGCACCAGGTGAACTATTAAAAAAAAAAAAATTGGGATTTTTCATGAGTTCCAACCACAGAGATCTGCAAGGAGAGGCACGGGGGTGCCCACCTCACCCTGCTGGCAGTGCCTGCTCCAGAGGGAGCCAGGGGAATGTGTTTGGCAAAGCTGGGCTTGCTGCAGGACCCTCTGCAGTGGGTGAGGGACACGAGGGACACCGAGACCTCCCTGTGCAGAGAAACAGGAGCTGATCCTTGGCCAGTCCTCTTGGAGTCCAAGTGCAGCTGAAGGTCAGGGGTCCTGCCTGGACAATGGGAGTCCTGGGAATGTTTTTGTGGGTGCTGTGGCACCTTTGCTGTGTCCATGCTCAGGCTTTGAGGGCCCTTAATTCAGTGACTGTCACACTCCTCCCTGTGCCTGGTGATGGATGAGCACCTCTGACAGGTGAGGGAACAGCAAAGCCCTTCATTCCCTGTCCTGCCAGGGCCCCTTGTTCACAGGAGTTACACATGTGCCATTCCCTCTTAAAGCTGTATCATTATCTCTCCTGTGATTCTCCCCTTGGATCCCTTTCCTTTCTTTTTCCCCCTCTGTCTGTGCTGGGGGGCTGACACACAGACTGCTGGTTGGTGATTGCACAGTCAGCATCTGCCCTCTGATTATCAAGGACAAAACCCAACAGCAGACAGGAACATCACGTTAATCAAGGCAGAAATATTATTTTTACAGCCTTCTGATTATTTCTAACGACCTGCTAAAAGCCAGTGGGACTGGGTGGGTCTGTCTGGGACTGTCGCGGAAAAGCTCCGGCGACATTGGGAGTGTTCCAGCCCCTGGAGTTTTTCCAGCTCCTGCAGTTTTCAGCTCACCAGCTGAAGGTTCAATTCATGTGGGACTTTTCCACAGCAAAATATGGGATGAATTGTGTTTTCTCTGTAAGGTTTACAAATAAATCCCTTTCCTATAATCATTATTTTCATAGACAAGTGTAACTAATATATTTTGGCATTTTAAAGCACATCCTTGAATTTACCCTGGCAACTGCTGCACAGCTGAACACACAATCAGGGAAATCTATTCCAGGACTTTAGTAGTATTTGCATTCTTTGTGATGGTCTAACAAGGAAAAAAAATGGGAAAAAGTCCCCAAAGCCTCAAATTTAGAGCCATAAAAGGCCTCCTGAGTTATTTTTCAGATGCTGGCACTCAGACAAGTGACTGTGTCAAAAACCCCAACAGGTCTGTGTACAAAACCATCTGCTGGAAGGGTGCCAGCAGCACAATCAGGGTATTGGTTCAGCCTTTTGGGGAGGGTAAATGTCACTGTTTGTAGCTGGGCAGGGTCAGGGTGTTCAGTGTTAACGAGGCTGCCTGTCCACCGCTCAATCCCCCTTCCTACATGATCTGTGGGATCTTCCCCGTTTCCATTGCCCTTGAAGGGATGGATTAATATTCCAGCCCAGCCACGCTTGGGTTTGGTTTGCTGTTTGTAACACATCGATGTCTGCAGCAGTTAAATGCTGGTGGGTCTTCAGGTCTGTTAAACAAATTATGGCAGCCTTGAAACATCATTGCACTGGGCTTCGTCCCCCACAGCCAGCATGCAGATTGCTCAGGTGCAAGTGGAGAGGAAGGAACGGGGCTCCTGCCAATCCCCCCCTCCAGCAGAGCCAACTCCCTCGTTATCTGGGAATGAGGGGGGTTGATTAGCATGTCTTGGTGCAGGGTTTAACAGCAGTGCCCCAGCCCTGAGGACAGAGCTGTGTCTGGTTTTCTCCCCCACGTCTGGGTCCGTCTCTCCAGGTATCTCTGAAGTTCCCTGGTCCTCCTTTCCTCCATGCCCCCCACTCTTTTCAAGGGCATTGTTGTGTGTTTGTGTGCTGCAGCACCCCTCATTAGAAGCTGTGCCTTGGTGAGGGACCAGGCTGTGTCCTTGGGACCAGGGCCATGGTGTGTCCCCCCGCAGGGCCCTGGGGAGGAGGGAGGCTGTGGCTGCCGGGGGCTGAGGTCTCCCTGCCCCAGCTGCTGCTGCCAGCTGGGCTCTTTGGGACAGGAGTGTCTCCGCAGGGCCAGCAGCAGCTCCCCTTGCCACGGGCAGTGTGGGTCTGGTGTTCCTGCGGGGGCTGTGGCAGCAAAGTGAGTGACCAAACCGGGCGAGTTCCGGGCACCAAGGGGAAGAGCTGCTATACATTGATGTATTATGCTATATGATGCTATTCTGAAAATGGCAAAGCCCAGATCCTGCCTATAGGAGCAAGCTTTATCTGTTCCATCAATACCGTTGCAGCAACAGGTAATTATTGCATTCAGTGCTGTAGAATAGCTCCCATGTGGCTTTTCTTACCAAGTCGTCACTACCAGAAGAGGTGTGACTTTCTGTTTTTTTTTTCTTTATGGGCAGATAGCTAATAAATGGTAACTATTTTCCTGTAAAATCTGGGGGTGATGAGACTCCAGACCCAAAGGCAGCGTTGCTGGGTGAGAGTAGCCATGGGTCACTTGGCATTGGCCAAGGGAAATGGTTCAGTCCCCGTGGTTATTTCATTTATTTCATTTATTTCACCATTGCTCTTTGCTTGCTGAATTAACTTAAAAACCTGTCTCAGCACTTGTTCTGCCCCTGCCTAGGAGCTGCCCTGGAACATTCATCCCAGCCTGTGTAGCCAGGCCAGCAGAAGTTTCTAGTTTAGCCTGCCCTTCCTGGGTTGAGGGGACCATGTCCTCAGCAGGCAGAGCTGGACAATTTGGCTGTGTTTCACAGAGTGTCACCAGCCCAGGCTGGTGCAAACCCGGGATCATTTATCATCTGGGGCTGTGATGGATGAGGTGATGCGAGTTGGTGCCTTTGCTCCATTAGTGTTGGAACCAACTGATCTCCTTGTTGGCAGCCTCAGCTGGAGAGGCTCTTGGTGCCCTGTGGCACCTTTCCCTCTTTGGAGAAGTCCTCTGTCCTTCAGGGGGGCCTGTGAGCGATCAGCACAGTGACCCCTGAGATTTTGCTGCCTCTGCTTTCTGGAGCTCTTTCCTGCCGTGCCCGGGCTCAGTGGATATTCCAATTCCTGCTGTGAGGCTGAGTCAGCTCCCTGGGGACAGTCCCCAGGACCCCCCCGGCAGGTGAGGCAGATCCCACAGCTACTTTGCACCCTGGGATTTGCGTGTCTGCATAGTGGCTGCTTTGCAGCACCGAGTCATTTGCATTTGTGTGTGGGGTTTTTTTCTGCCCCAGATCCCACAGCGAGCTCTGCTCGGAGCTGCTGCCTCTCGCACGCAGCGCAGCCCGGGCTGGCTCACTCCTGCCGCTCACCTGGCGCTTGCCACAGATTCAGCAGTTCAAGTTAAAGTTAGCACTGGCTTTTAAGGTCTATTCCAACCCATTTAACTCCTCGGCTTTGTGTGAAAAACAAATGGGAAATATAAAAGCTTACATCAGGTCCTGCAACTCGCGAAGTGAATGGGAAAGCTGCAATAAATTTACAGTCGGAAAAAGAACTGTGTGTAAACTCTCACTTTGTTCAAAGACAGTTTATTATCAAAGGATAATTTTAGGTGACAGTTGTTGCTGGGGTATTTTGTGCTTTTTTTAAATTATTACTAGTTTTTAGTTATACAGCGTCATTCTTGAGCAGCTACTCAAACAAGCGAGATTGGCTCATCATTCCTCTTTAATTCCACATCATGTCACTTTGGAAGGGAAATGGCTTGGTAAAAGCCAGAGAGTTCAGATACGATGCTGGCAGATCGTTATGAAATATTCACAAGACATTTAGTTTAACTTGGTGCTAATTGAACACTGACAGCACAAGTTACTCCTGCCTGCAGCAATAGTCTATCACGTTTAGGCAAGTGGCATTCCTTCCCCTTTGATGCTCTCCGAGATTGGAGGCTGTGAGGGAGCACAGTTAACAACCAGGAAACACTCGGGGAGACGCATCTTGCAAGGAGAATCCTCCAAAAAGTGAAGAGAGTTTATTTGCACAGGGCCTGCGTTAAGGCTTCCACTTTGTCCATGAAAATACTCAGTATTCGGTGAGAGGTGGCTCTAAATTGATACAGTTGATTGGGTTGTTTTTTTTAAAAAAATATCCTCCTGAGTGAAGACACTTAAAAGCAAGACTATTTGCAGGCTGCCTAATTTCTGAAGCTATGGCCCAAAAGGCCTCCTTGCCCTGAGATGAGAGATTTTCCAGGCAGTTATAGCTGTACTGGTGTAACTCTATTTTTCTATGGAGACATGGCCTTGTTTGCTTCTTTCCCCTTTATTTCTATAGCTCAACATGCTGTTTACTGATATTTGTGAATTTGTTTCTTATTTGTCAGTTCAGCTTCCCTGTGGACATTTAATAACAGGAATTTTCCTACCATTTTAATTGTCTCTTATTCCAGAGCCAAGCAGAGTTTGAAGCAGAGTATTAATGCCATCATTTTAGTCATTAGACATGATGTGTGGTCTAAATAGCTTGGATCAAAACTCGGCGCCCAGCTTTGCCTGAAACCCTCTGGCCATCTGTGGCTTAGATGCAGTCATCTGCCTTGGGTGCCTCAGTTTCCCAGCTATGGAGAAAGGCCAAGTCGTTACTCAGGAACTTTTCTCATCTCCCCATTTGGAGGAGTTTGCTGCAGACTCCTCCTGTGTGGCCAGCACAGGGGGTGCCCAGCAGGAATGTGCAGGAACAGCTGCCTCAGCAGGAACCCTGCTCCCCCTGCACTGCAGCCCGTGCCAGGCACATTTTGTCACTCTCAGCGTAGCTGAAGGATTGAGTGACTTCCATGTGCAGCAAAATATTAGAGAAGTGACCCAGAATATTTTTAAATCTACCAGGGGAAATGTCCCCTTCTGCCTAATTCACCTGTCCCAGGGAGTTAAAATGGAGATGGAGTCACAGAGGAGAAGGTGTTAATGAAACTGTCACAGAGCACTGAGGTGACAGTGCCTTTGATTTCATGAGTCCCTCGTGAATTGGGTGGTGACTGAGCCCTTGCTGGCTGTAAAAAGGCAGTCAGCAGTGCAGCCACCATGGCTGACCAAAGTAGTAGTAGTAGTACAACTGGTAGTAACCATTTAAGAGCTCCAGCAGCTTGGAGTAAAGCCCTGCTGTTCAGTGTTTGTACAAATGCAGGGAAAATGGGCATCCCTTTCCCCATAGCCCTGATGGGAAGCTACAAGTGGGTGTAAACAGCCAAGGAATATGAGTTAAAATGTGAGGAATATTGCACAGGCAGCAGCCACAGCACACACTGATGCTGAGGCTGTTTTTCCCTTTTAAACAGAAACCATCAGAAATGGGGAGTGCTAAGGAAGGATTTCAAGGAGGTATCTGTGATTTCTTTGAAGCTTGGGGTAGCGTGGAGGGTGAAGGATGATTTCTGAGCTGGACAGACTGGAACCACAGCAGAGGACACTGCTGGGGTGATCCTCACTCCACTTGGCTCCAGTGCCAGTCATGGTGAAATGGGGATCACCCCAGAAGAGTTTCTGTCTGAGGTGGGGGACACCCAGCTGGGATTGCAGAGAGGAGGGACCAGGTAAATTTGAGCAACTAAGAAAAACATAATTTCATTAGCAGAAGGTTTTTTCTGCCCAAGCAGATTCTGGATACCAGGCCATGGCTGAGCTGAAAGCCACAGAAAAGGAGCTTTCCTGCCCTGGAGTTTTAAACGAGTTGGTTGAAGGCTGTAGATAATGATCTGCTGGGAAAACACACCTTGCTTTCAACAAAAACATATTTTCAAAAGCCAAGGATGAAACACTGGACTAAAAGAGCTTCCAGACTTCCTTTCCATAGACCCCCCACCCTTGGGTTGATGAAAATCACTCTCCCAGTGATACTGTCCTTGGGAGGGTTGAATAAACTTACAGTGCCCCTCTGCAGAGAAGCAGCAGCAGAGGGAGGGACATGAAATGTCCCATCCTCCCCAGAGTCCTGCTCCAACTGGCTTCCATAAGCACTGCTCCTCAGGAGGGAAAACAAATGAGGCTTTCAGAACTGTTTGACTTAGTTCATTTCATTCTGGGCTAGAGCAAGGCAAATAGACAGTGGGAGGACTTCACTGATAAAGTTTTTTTGGGGTTTTTTTTCAAAAGCTGAGAATACCAGAAGATAACACAACAGCAAATTAATGCATATTTTAAACCCTTGTAGCTAAACATTCCCTTTTGGGGCTGCGCCAGGTATCTCGTGGTGCCAGTGAAAATGGGATACAGATGTTCACTTGTTTGGATGGAGACACTGCAATAATTCATGCCTGCTACAAATGATCAGCTGCCTTGTGCTCACAAAAGAATACTCTAATCTTTCTGTCAGGAATAAGGAAATATATCCCCTGTACGTATCTTAAGGAAAATAAGGACTGTATAAGAACTGTGAAATGTGTTCTTTTAGTTTTCAAAATGTAATTTCTGTTGTAGCACAGCAGCCTGTGTTGGTAAAAGCACAACCAGCATGATTCCAGTCCGAGGGTGTCCTCAATCCAAGGAGGATGAGTTGTTGTCTGGGACAGGTATATGGAGCATTAAAATACCTGATGTGAAATGTGTATTCTCAGAGGAGCTTTGGGATGCTGTCCCTGAGAGCTTTTTTCTTTGTTTCCTTTTTTACAACTTCAGCTTTAAATATTTGCATCTTTTCAAAGATGAATTTAGGTGGTTTTAACATGTTTTGCCTCTGACTTTGAACTCGCTTGTGCTGAAAATAACCTCACTGAAGTCCACAGTCCACAGTGCTCAGGGATGTGGTGTGTCTGTTTTAATGGACACGATGGAAAAGGGAGCTGCATCCCCCAAAAACACGCGAGGAGAAAGAGCTGAGCCCATCAGGCTGCAGCACAACAGCAGGGCTGACACTCACCTTCTGCTTTTCCATGTACAGCAGAGCACTGCAAAACTGGCATCTGCCAGAAGGATTTGTTCCACCCTTGAATAGCTGCAACCGCTGGTTTCCTCCCCGTGCTGCTGTCAGGGGAGGTACAAACAGGTTCACACCTGCTGCATAGCTCGGGGTTGAAGGAATGCATGTGCAAGTTTGGCAGGTAGGAATTGCTCTCTTCAAATCACTTCTTGAAATGGGAGCTCTCTGCTTTTCCTGCCTGCTGTTCTATTTTTCACTTTCTTCTTGCAATGCCCGCATTAAAATGAAGATTTTTTTGACTTCTTCTTTTTTCTTTTTTT
>VYXD01012656.1:342607-365470 GCA_013397195.1 Hylia prasina
GGTGCGGGTGTGACACGGCGCGGGCCGGGCTGGCGGAGCCGCCCGGGATCAGCCTCTCCCGGCCGCTCCCCGCCGGCACCGGCGCTGAGATCCGCGCTCTTCCCCATCGCGGCTCCATCGCCGCTCGCGTCTCGCCCTTTCCCCGCGATGCCCCGGTGCCCCTGCCCCGCGCCTTCCCCTCCTGCGGGGGTGATGCTTGGGGGCCCCCCGAGCCTCCTCCGGGCGTCCGCGCCACCCCCGTGTAAATCGCCCTCGCCTCGGTACCGGGGGGGCACCCACCGCGGTCCGGACACCCGAGTAGGGTTTGCATTTGGGAACCTGTTCCCCCCGTCTCCAGCCCCTCGGGGCTTTTTGTTCCGAAAGGCGATTTGGGGTTTTTTTCATTAATATTTTTCCACCCTCGCAGAGTGGCAGTGAGGGCAGGGCTTGACCTAAATATCCACCACTTCTCTATGTGCTCTTTCCCTCTTGGAAATGAAGTGCATGGAGGTGAGAGAGAAGGAATATTGCTGCTGAGGGGAGAGGAATGAGTTGGGCCCTTTGGCAGTTTTAAATAAATGGTATTTTCTGTAAAGGGAAGGTTTTCAAGGCATCCCAGACCGGGAGGATTGTCAGGATTGTACCCTGCTTAGCACCGTGTTCAGTGCCGTGAAATCCAAACCCTGCGCAGACTAATGCAAAATGGCCCAAAAGGAAAACTTGGGAAAGTGTCTGGATTTTGCATATATTCCTGGCACTGCGACGGGGCAGGCTGGCGCTCAGTGCGTGCAGGGAGAGCCAGCTGAGCTGTGCCTGTTTCTGCTAGCACAGGATCTGCCCCGTTACCTCCAGCGGGGCTGCAGAGCATCTGTCCCCTGGTATTTTGGATGGCTTTTGTCCAGTGTCATCTGCCTTCTCCTTCTCCAGCTTCCTCCTTGTTTAATTCACGTGTCTAAGTCCCGGAGAAGGTCTGCAGGCGTTTGTATACGGGGTACTAAAATGTGTTCATTCTGAATTTTAGCATAAACCATACCCTTTGTACTGTATGCACTTTTAATCTTGATTTAATCTCATTCATGTTCAGACAAAACTAAGCTGGATTTGCCTGATTTTATTAACACTACCGGTACTGAATAGACCATTATTCTTCCCTGACTTTAACAGGCCGGGCTAGATGTGCATACCAATAGCAGTGTATAAATAATGAAGATACAGTTCTTTTTTGTGTCAGCCAGTTGCTGAACATAAACTGTGTCCCACAAAACCCCAAGGATGAGAGACTTTACTTTGTGTCTGATCAAGGCTCATGGTTATGATAAAAGTTGTGAATTAAAATGTGTAATGTCTTTTGAAGAAAAAGCTTCTATTCCCGTCTAACTCTTGGCATGAGGTTTTGTTGGAACAACTCAGGCTTTTAATTTCACTCCTTGACTTTTTAGAAATAGCATAGTTTATAATTTTTTTCTCCCCTTTTTTTCAGCATATGAAAGGCTTGGTAAGAGGCAGGTGCTGCTTATGGATGTGGGGTGTGAGAGACAGGGAACAGTGAATTACACCGGAGGAGACCTTGCCTGGATTCAGATCTGTGTGTTGTGGGAGCCTCGTGCCTGATGCTCCCCAGGTCCTTCCCTGACTTGTCCCCTGCCCTGTGTCAGCTCTGGGGCCCTGACACTCAAGTGCTGAGTTCCCATTAGCTCCTGAGAGCCTTGGGCTGACCTCCCTTGTTGCTGCCCTTCCTTATTTCATGTTGGGGTAGGTTTCTTATCACCAGTGTTATTATTTATTTCCTGCTGATGGCGGGCAGCATTCGCTCACCTCTGTGCTACAGGAGAGTTTTGGTGGCACCACAGGAGCTGTTACCTGATCACTCCCTCCACCTGGCTCCAGTGGAAAGGGCAGAGCTGAGTCTCCATTGAGATAAATTCATTCAGCAGCGTTTTTCCTCCTCCAGGCTCTTGATTTTGCGTATCTTTCCGATACGACTTTGAGGGAACCTCAGAGCAGCTACCACCAGATGCTCCTTAATTTTTCAGCCAAAATTTTCAGTTACCGAGCAGGAACGCTTCAGGAGAGCGGCACGGGGAGCAACACGCAAACTCCTCTGATTTACAACCCTCTAAATAGGTTAACTGTCCAAGCGATGCCCAAACCCCTTTTCCTGGCAGGCTTTATTCCGTATGGCGGCTGCGGCGCTGCGGTGGAGGAAGCAGCTGGTTTCTGTGTGTGGCGCTCCCAGATTAGGATTATAAAAGGGTTTTTTGGGGGCGGGGGCGCGAGTCTCGCCCGCCGCCGGGCTGGAGTGCCAATATGCCGGGCGGTGCTAAGCAGCCAGACGTCTGCAGCAGTGGGCTCTAATCGCCTCGGCTGGGTGAAGGAGGTCAGGGGTGACCGGCGTGGCGGAAGAGGCTGTAAATAACTAATTATTTGGCGCGGGGAGCGGAGCGAGGCGCCGTGTCTGCCTCCCCACCGGGCACCTGCCCGCTCCCGGGGGGTGCGGGTGCCAGGCCGGGGATCCCGCGGGCACCTGGGCGTCCATCCCTGCAGGAGGTGTGAGGGTAGCTCTCTCCGGGCTGGGGGTTCTCGGCGGAGGCTTTGCTGGTGCAGGAGTGTTTGGGATTTTTGGGAGGCGGCGTTGCATCTCTCAGGAGTCGAGGCCGATCCCCCAACTGCAGCGCCGAGTCCGGCTGGGCCGAGCGAACCGTGAGAGCAGGTTCCTGTCCAAGCCAAGACTTCTGGGTTTTCACATTCCTTGGTTTAATAACAAACCAAATGCATATGGCTCAGCCAGGGATCACATCTCCTTTCCACTTTCACACTGCTTTTCTGACAAATGCATTTCTTTCCTGACGCTCTGTCATCGGCAGTTATGGCTTATTCCAGGGTAGAGTGGATAAGAAACACGTGTTTCTTAATTTCCCCCCAAAGTTTTCCTTGAGGAGGGAAGCCAGAGCTGCTCCCAGGGTTTCAGCAAGCCCAAATGTGCTTGCACAGAGGATGTTCAGTTTGTGGCATCTCGGTTTGACCTCAGCCAAACCGGGGAGTTTCCTGTGTCTGGCTCTGAGCCGTGTGTCCGTGACAAGCTCTGCTTTTTGCTGAGATCAGTGTCTGCAGGTATGATCCTGGCTTTTGCTTTTGGTGGCCCAAGAGCTGTCTGTGTGCCCTTGGCCATCCCAGGGGACCCAGACATCCTGCAGTCCCAGCCCTGCGGGTCCCTTGTCTCATACCCTCAGCCTGGACAGCACAGGGATCTTTATTAAAATCACAGTTTATTTTATGCCCTCAGGCAGTGATTTTAACCTTACTGTTTTATAATCGATGTCAATGGGAGAATGAAAAGACACAGAAGGGGAAATGCAGGGAAAATAGTCAAACTTTGCTTTTTTTTCCTGTGGGTGAGCACCTGGATTGTGCTGTGCTGCACAGCGGGGCTGGCACACGGCACCAGAGGTGATCCTGTATAATCAGAGGTGATCATTTGTAATGCCAAGTGGAGGCAAGGCATGGCTCATTCTTCCTTTTCAGTCAGTGTCAGGGTGTTTTCAGAGGAGGGTGTTTGCTGCAGTAAGTCCTGTTACCTTCTGGCATGGAGGCATCCTCCACCACCTGAATGTTTGTCTCTGTAGTGTGCTTTCAGATCTGGCACTGAAGGGTGTGTGGGGAACAGCAACCATATTCTTTTCCTTAAAGGCAGGAATTCCCCGGGTAGGGTCTGGGATTACCTCTAAATTTTTGGGATATTGAATTAGCTGCTACCGCTGCTTCCTTTGCAAATGGAGAGAACCTACAAACACATGTTCTTACTTTTATTTGCTGTTGCTTACCAAATATACTAATAATTTTAGATTTCCCAGGCTGAAGTTGGTGGTTTGATAAATCCAGTTTTAGAATTAACTTGTAAACCTAAATTGTAAGTGTAGAGACATGAGGAGACCTTTCCAAGGGAAGCACCAAACTACATGGTGTCACTAATGGAAGGTAATTACAATCCAGCTCCTTTCCTGAGTAACTCAGTGTACAGTCATGTCTGTCGATATTGTTTCATTCAGGTAGCAGCAGCCATGAGAATTTGCTAAGCCTAATGAGTGTAAAAAAAAAAGTCATTTATTTGCAGTGGTGTCTCGTGTGAAAACTGCCAACCAGTTTTCTTCCTGGAGGGGGTCCTGTACTGGTGTGTGGTTTGTGTCATCAGATCCCTCCCGTTCTCTGGTACAGGGTGCATCTGCTCCTGGCGGGTTCCATCAAAGTGATAAAGCCTGGCTGGAGAGCTGGTGAGGAGAGAGGTACAAGGGCCACTTTGCTGCAATTAAGTGGAAACTTGGTTCACACCATGAGCACACTCCCAGACGTCCATAAAGCACGGGGATCGTTGGTGTCAACAAGGGATGTTTTTATGCAGTGTTCTTCCTGTCTGTGTGGCTGAATTGCTGGGTGATTATTTTATAACTATTTTGGGTGGCAGGAGGTAGGTCACTCGGGCAGGTCCCAGGTGAGGAAATGCATCCCAGACCTGCTCCATCTGCGAGCAGCACGGCCGAGTCTGGCACGGGGAGGAACAGGAAGGAATTCTGTGTCAGCAGGATCTGACCCCTCATCTCCATCTTCCAGAACTGATCAGTGGCTGCTGCTGTGTTGCTGCTTCCTTGCTGCAGGGAATGCAGTAGTGGTCTGGGAGCTCCTCCAGGAGCCATGGGTGAGTGTAGGGGAGCGGGGCAAGGGTGATCCTGGCACTGAGCATGGGAACAGCTCCCTGAGTGCCAGCACCTGGCACCTGGACACTGTGCTGACAGCTGGAGAGACCCTGCACACACACATACACCCCTCAGAGAGCTGGAGAGACCCTGCACACACACACACACACACCTCTGGGAGCTGGAGAGACCCTGCACACACACACGCACACACACACCCCCCTCTGAGAGCTGGAGAGACCCTGCACACACACACACACACCTCTGGGAGCTGGAGAGACCCTGCACACACATGCACCACCAAGGGCTGACAAGTTTTCAATACCTGAGGAGGTCTCAGGGTACTCTGTGTGTGCGCACGCAGGCTTAAACACATCTGCGAAACTTAATTTAGTAATAGGAAAGTGGCTCCAAATGAACTGCTTAATGAAGTAGTTGGTAACCAGAGGAAGGAGTTGTGGGGTTTGGGCTTTTTTGATTGTTGTTCTTTTGTTATTATTTTAAAGCAGATAAATTTCAGCTGTAAGAATTTATCGTTCAAATCAGAGGATTTGGGGAGCTATTGAGAGTAAGGAGAGCTTTGATGATTTGGCAAGGAATACAGCTTCTAAGGCAGCACTTTGATCTGCATTTTAAATGCTTCTTTGTAATGACAGTTTCACAATTTCTTTTCTCATTTTGAGTCAGTTTTGCAGAGGTATGTTTTGAGAGAAAATAGTAACAGCACACATTATTCTTGTTGGCTTTGGAGCCAGCTAGAACTTGTAGTTCATCCCAGATCTTTTGGCTACCGTGGTAAATTTATGATTGCACCAAAAAGGAAATTAGTAAAGATGTTAAATATTATCAAAGCTTTGCAAATCTTTTGAAATCTCTCAGGTGTGAAAACTAAACTTGCATTAGCTTTTCTGCTGTGCTGTGTTGAACAATGTTTATCCAAGCGTCCACCTAATACTGCAGGTTCCTGATTTAGCTTTTTTTTTCCTTCAGAAGGACACACTGTTGTTTAGCACATGCGTCCTTTTAGTCTTGCATTGCACCTGAAACCTTGGCTCTGATGACTTGAGCTTTCCAAAGACAACCCTACTGGGAACCTTTTTCCTTCCCTTCTATCTACAGCACCTCCTCAGATAAACTCTTGTTGGAGGGAGAAGGTTGTTGGTGCCTGCATGTTCTTATACAAGAGAGCTTACTGCATTAATTTTTGTAGTATGGAGAGGGCTAGGAATTGGGAATGTTTTTTTAGGTTTAAATTTAAATTTTCCATAGCATCTTGAATCCAGTTTAGGGAGAGGTTTATACCTCTCATTGGAAATCAGCAGCCTCCAGCATGAGAGCAAATAAGCAAGTTTTCCCAGATTGGTTTAGGGCTCTGTGGCAGCTCTTCTGGTGCTGGTTTTGGCCTCTCCTGAGCTGTGGCTCTGATGAGCTGTACCAGGCTGGCAGCTCCCTGCTTGTGGAGCAGGTGTGTAAAACAGGACACACATTTCATTTGCAAGGTAAATTCGCCCAGGAAGTTGGGTCTTCAGTACATGCAAAGGGCACTGGCAGGCCTTAGATAAATTGTGCTGTGTGTACATTTGACTTGCATCCCTCCCAAACTGTCAGTGACACTGCTGAGTGGGGCGTTATCCCTGTTTTTGGATCTCTCTGCTACAGGGTGCTGATTTGGAGCATGTGGCCCTGAGACTTGTCAATCATCCATCCCACTCAGAGATGCTACAACCAGGGCACTGTCTGTGTTCAGGCTCAGGTTGGCATCAAGTCCACCTTCACTTTTAGGGTTGTTTTTTTTTTAACTAAATGCTGCTCTTTCACTGCATACAGCAAGGTAGCAGTGCTAAGGCTGTAATGCTTCGGTGTCCCCTTTTTCTCCAGGTAGTCAGACTTCCCATTTCTCACTGATGCAGGGCCAGGCTAATGCTCCATTTAGAAGAGGGTGTGTTTTTCTCTCTGTGTGGTGTGTGTTAGCGTGTCCCAGACTGTGGTGTTACGTAAAGACACCTTGCACATCTTTGGAAACTTGCCTCACAAGTTGTCAGTGTTGGTGGATGTCCACAGTGCTTTCAAGTGGTTCACACATTTGTGTGTGGTGTATTCAGTCTCGCACATCTCTTTAATAAAATGCCTCAGACTGGGTAATTTTTCACTTTTAGTATACATTCGAAAACGTGCAGTTAGAAAGGCAAGTGCTTTTGCACATGGCAGTTCTCTGAACCATTGCTGAGACCCTGCTGATGCCTGCAGAGCTGAGGGATTGTTCCTGTGATGGTTTGTGCTCTTCAGCAGGTGCAACAGGATTTCCCACATTTGCAAACTTGGCCCAAGCAACCCAGCAAAGCAGAATTTAGCTTTGGCGAATGAAAACCGAATAACCCCCAGGCTTGGAGCATACCAAGGATGAAAAAAGTTACTGGCACAAAAATCAAGGCTACTTTTCAAAGAATATGTGCAAGACATGGCTTGGGGATTTTTTTCCATCTCTTCATTCTGTCCAATATGTAAAGTAGCTGGTTTGTTACTCTAACCCCCTACAAATGATTGTCAGTAATAATTCTGTAAAACTGTGAATCAACTCTGCATGACTTTGTGCAAATAGACTGAGTAATTTCTTTGTTCTTTTCTTCTTACTTTGTAATTGGAGTCTGTAAAAGCCCAAAGGTTTGGTCTTGTGGAAAGCATGATTCATTTATTGGTGTCTGTGCCGACTAGTTATCTTTCAGTAATTCCAGAGTGCTGCTACAAGCCAAGAGTGATTCATACATGGCTAAGTGCACAAACAAATGGGGTCATGGCCATCTGCAGAAACTTTTCTAATCTATTTATGGTATCAGAGAAAGAAGTGGGTGTATTAAGGATGATGGAATAGGTGTCAATTACATTAGTGACTATAACTGGTTAAGTAACGCTCACCATTACTCAAAACCACATCTGCTCCTTGCTAAAGATCACAACAGCAGGTCCTGTTTAAATGTTAACGCAGGTCTGATACCAGAGATGGATTGAGTGTCTCGCCTGCTTCCTGAGGAGCTCACCATCCTCACAGCTCTTCTGCCTTCCTTGAGATTCAGACAGGGATCAGGAACTTGTGCTGGGAATATTTGTAGTGGCAAAGTCAGTCTCTGCTGTTGCAGACCTTGGTCATTGTAAGCTTTACACAGAATTTGGCCTTACACTTAACTTGTGTTGATGGTCAGGGTAGGCATTGCCATTGGTACACCAGGCAGAACCTCTGTGCAACATCTCACAGTGCTGGTCAGGTGGTCAGTCTTCCCTCCAAATGCATCTTCAGTGGTTTAAAATCTTGAGGGAAGATGACCAGCATCTTACAAGGTGGCCTTTCTCTACTTCTGTCCCTTTTCACTAGTTATGAGAATTAATTATCCCTTTGTAACTCTGATAACAAAACATCCCTGGCTGCAGCGGTGTCAGAATTGCTCTGGTCAGGTTTTAGGCTTTTGCTTTGGGGGAGGCCATTTGCTCCTGCCCTGCTCAGGGGTGGAGGAGCTGGGCCCAGGGCTGGAGCTGGTTGTGAGGAAGAGAGAGTTTGAGATGAGTGATAGGGAACAGCAGGAAGAAGCTCTCCAGAGGCCTATGGTTGAGGGTCCCTGGTGGGCTCTCTCTGGACCCCTGAGCCTCCCTGCTCATCAGCCTTGCACACTGCAGCTGCTTTTGCACCTGAGATATGTGTATCCAACAGGACCTTGCCCTTGCAGAGCATGGAGTGGTCTCACAGTGCGTTAGAAGCATCCCATGTCTGCAGGATGGATGAGTGTTACTCGTGATGAGGTTTGGAAGTGGCCATGGCCCCGTCTCCCTGAGCCCTGGGAGATCTGTACAGTCACTGCTCAATTTGATTTCAGAGGACTTGACCAGAACACAGAGCTCACAGACTCCAATTTCTGTAAACCGAATTTAAGCATCAGCACTGGCCAAAAATATGGAAGAATTTAGCAATACATTGTTGTTATCCTTTCACTGATGTTTTGAGCACTGTGTTCTGCTGCACCCTCACTGCACATGCTCTCTTGAAGGGAGACAAGGCCTGGCTGACACCCTGAGTTCTCTGTGGAGAGGGAAGTGACCCAGACTTTTGCCCAAAGGACTGATGAGCCTCTCCTGATGTCTGAGCAGCTTTCTTCTCCTGCCCTTGCTTTACTTAAGTCAACAGATTGTGTAAGCCACATGCTAGATTTACCTGCAGGGCAAGTGGGAGAGAAGCAGTGCCATTTGGATGAATTCCCAAGAGACATCCAACCGCTGAGTGTTCAGACTCACATTTCCAAGCCCGAGTCCTACAACAGTCCTGAGCCTGCTCGTCGCCTCTTCCATCGTGGCTTTGGCTGCCGGGGACGAGTCCCAGGGAATTTGCCGGCTGTGGCTGCTGGCTGGCAGCTCCCCTGCGGGCTGGGCTCTGTGCTGAGCAAGCTTGGAAATTCTCCCCCTTCGTGGTTTCAGTTTAATGTTGTGATTAATGTGGTTATTTCTTACAAAAACAGAAGATCCCCCCCCAAAGCAGAGCGGAGCCCCGCGCCTCCCGCACCCTCCCGCACTGATTCCCAGGGTGCTGAGGGTACGTGGGGCTCGCCCTTGGAGCCCTGCACTCTCTTCACAGGGTGAAACCCACAGCTCAGCAGCTGAAATGACCCAGGGCTGGGCTTGTCCTTGGTGCCTGTTCCAGGCCTGAAACCAGGCTGGATTTCCTTGTGCTCTTCACAGGTATTTGTGTCATGAGACCTCGAGAGTCAGTGGTTGTCCGTGTCCTCTGTGCTGGCTTGGCTGCAGGGGCTCGCTGAGGGCAGATGTCTTTCCTGGAGGAGCTAGTCCTGCTCTTTCTGTGTTGTTTTCATTATTTCCACCATTATTCCACTTTACCAAGGGTGGTCTCTTGGCTTCAGTACCTCAGAATAGCACATACAAATTAGGCTGTTCATCACCGACCTTGTCCTGCTAGGTGCTCTGTTTAGGACACTGAAGAAACAACGTGATTGATGGGCACTTGCTTCACACAATTCAGGGAAAAGTTATCTTAAATTGCAATTATTTTCCACATAATAAGCAGGAATCTCATTTTTGTTGTTACACTTACTGTAATGGGACTTTGCTTGAATGGGAAGATGTGTTTTTGAATTCAGTGTTTGCCTTTCCAACTGCTCAGACACACTCAAGGTGTGTAACACTTAATGATACTGATCACTGGTGTGTAATGCAATCAGAGTTTATGTTTCTCTAGTGTGACTTATTCGTAGCAGTATATACACAGTGCACCTTCTTCAGCTTTTCCTGGGAATGCAGGTGCTGGTTGTCCTGTCAACAATGATGAGCCAGAGATGGGCTCAAAAACAGGGAGAGGGGGCAGAGGTCTCTGATGGGGTGCAGAATAAACTGCAGGGCTGCAAACACATTTTATCCTGCTGATAGCTTTTAATCTTCATTGTCTCATGGGTTTTCTTGATAAATACACTTCTCAACCTCCACTGAGTTGCCATCCAGGCCTGAATTGTAAGGAACAATAAACATAATGGACAGACTCAATTTAATAGATTTCGCTATGAGCTTTTTATTAGTGCATCTTTTTTTTAAAAAAAAAAAAAAAGAAGGAAAAAGAGATGACTGCATCTATTTACTTGAAGTGCAGAAAGCAGCTCTTGGAAATGCAAGGGAAGCATGCCTGAGTGGGCTCAGTTCAGCTGGTGGCTGTGGAATGAGGATGGATCCATCCTGCTGCGCAGCCTGTGGAGCGCTGGCCGGTCTGGAATGGGTTAACAGCGTGTGCAGATGTTCTGGAATTCCTCTTTTGACTTGACCGTGGGGTTTTGCTGCTCTTGAGAGCACAAGTGCACTCCAGTCACAGCAGGTTCATGGGTTTGGAGATGCCTTTCATCCTCTCCTGTTCTTGTTGCATGCTCGGGAGGGGATCACGCCGTTTCTTGCAGCCATGTGTCTTCCTTGGTTGCGTTTCTAGAGATTTGCAGACCCACATAAAGCATCCATTAAATTAAGCAAAATGGCCTTTAGAAAGCTACGTTTCAAGTGGAAGAAATGCTTTATGTAACGTAGGGGTATGTGAGGGGACCTAAATACAAGCTTAAATTGGCTGTTACGAAAATAGGTATAATTGGGTTTTTGCACAGTGATTTTACAGCTTCTGAGTTTAATGTCCTGATGAAATCCTGCATCCAGTCCACGTGCAGCCGAGGAGATGGGGGTTGAGGAGCTTGAGTAATGGCACTTGTTCTAGGAACAGCCTTGCCCTCGATTGCAAAACTGGACATACCTGTCATCTGCTGAGGCTCTGCTGTGTCTGAGAGGTGTCTGGAGTGGTGATTCCCTCTCACCTGCGTTTGCCATTCGGTCTCTCCCCTCAGCCGCCCCGTGTCAGGGGAAGGGGCATCTCTGGCTGTGGTTGCAGGTGAAAAATGCAGCTGTACCCTCCTAACTGGGCACGTGCCAAGAGCTGCAGCTTTGTTTTCCAGCCAGATCAATGCAGTTCGTTTAAGTCGTTGGGTAATTTAGTAGCTGGAGGCACTTCTGTGGGCTTGGTGTGAGAGCGACTGCTTCACTTCCCCCCTCGGGAAGGCTGGGAAGGGTTTCCCTCTGAACCCAGGCTTCCCCAGCTGCATCCGGGCACAGGTGATGCTGTGGGGTCATTGTCCAGCCACTCTGGGATCAGGAGCCTCAGGAAGTGGAGGATATCACATTTTGACCTTGCATCCTCATATTAATCCCGATGGTTTTTCCTGTTTTAATATTTAAAGCCTTTCCGTTCTTCTGTCTGAGGAGACAGAGTGTTGCCTCTCCTGGGTAAAGACTGACACATCCTCTTTCAGAAACCTTGTCCCAAAGCAGGTTTTCTTCATAGGAATCAAGGTGCTTTCAAATTGGAATTGGCAGGAATTGGAAGAATAATTTTTTAATATTTTTTTTATTTGGTCTGTCTTCAACCCGTTAGGCCTGAGAGTTGTTTCCTTTCTAGCTTACTGAGGTCTTGAAAGGATGAAAAAAAATCTGTTGCTTTCCTTGGAGTCTTAACTTAGCCAAGGCATGGGAAGAAAGCCTGGTACTGCGAGGCAGGGTGGAAAAAGCTGAGATAGTATTTGCTGCTTCTTTGAAACTACCCCTTTTTAATTGTCTAAACAGTGTTTCAAAGAAAATCTCTGCTCTTCTCTATCTTCTTCCAGCATTATAATTCTGTATAATCACTTTTCTTTCTCTAAAAGAATAGAGCGTGATTTTTTTTTTTTTAGTTTTTTCTTTTGCAGAAGGGAGAAAGGATAAATTCCAGATGTTGCTGGGATACACTTTTTGCCTCGGTTTAGTGGCTTTCAGTAAATATGCTGCAAGAGGTGGGGCTGGTGTTTTTAATTCCAGGACAAATCATCTACAACAAATCCCATCTGCCGAGGGAAGGAGAGCATCTCTTGGGTGTGACCTGGTGGGGCTGGAGCTGATTCTGCCAGAGACTGAGGCTGGCCCAGGGGCTCCTCTGGGGTCTTTCCCTTGGTCACTCATGGTCCTCACGCTGCCCTTCCCACCCCACTGCTGAGCTGCTGCTCCGTGAGCGCGGGGGTCAGATCCCTGCATGGGAATGGGCACTTCTGCTCCAAACAGGGGGTCAGATCCCTGCATGGGAATGGACACTTCTGCTCCAAACAGGGCATTTTTGGAGCAGCTCTGCTCTGCAGGCAGCCCAGGCTGGATGAGGGCTGTCTCATTCCCTGTGCTGTCCCACGTGGGATGCTCAGTTTAGCAGGACTTTCCTGGCAAGCCAGGCTTTTTGGTGCTGGTGTTGCAGCCCAGCAAAGAACATCCCTGTGCCCTTCTCCAGTATGGGGCTGGATCCAGAAGCTGGGCTCTGCAGCTGGGCAGCCCTTTTCCCTCCTTTCTTGTCTTTTCAGTGCATGCCATGCTTGCCCCTGCTCTGCAGCCTTGCAGGCTGCAGCAGCAGTGATTTTTGCACAGAGGCGTTGTGGGACCGACACGGCAGCTCCGTTCCCTGTTTCATGTTTTCACCTGTTTAGGCAAAGCACATCCCTGCTCTGTTGGCAGCCTGTTGGGTTGCTCAAACAGTGTAAGACAAAACCACGAGCAGGTGTTGGTCCAGCCAGGGTAATTACTGGTTCCATGCTGCTGCTGGTAGGCAGAGAGCCTGAGCCACCCTTCCCATGGAGCTGCCTGGCAGCACTGCGGCTGCAGAAGGGCTCCGGGCACGGCTCAGCCACTCCCTGGATCTCTTCCCTGCTGCTGATTGCATAAAAAAAGTTTATGCATATAGGGAGGGAGGGAGGAGAGCTGAGGGTGGCTCTGGTCAGGTTTAAAGCACCGACTTTATGTGCCAATTCTCATTTGCATTTAAAAAGTTGGCAAATGCATGGCTGAACCTAAAGGGCAGATGTGAGGATGGGAGAGGCAGGCGTGCTACGAAAGAAGGGAGCAGCAACATCCCAAAATCTTGCCTGACTTCAGAGGGTTCAGGCTGGCTTCTCCCACACATCCCAGACCGTGGCCAAACATCCTGGATGAGACATGATGGGGAACACATGCCCACACGTGCACAGGGTGTCACCTGGGCTGTGGAGCAGGGAGGGGAGAGACATTGCTTTCTACCCTTTTGGAAATTTAGCCAGAGAAAAGCTGATCCTGATCCAGCCAGCTGCATGCCTTTAAATTTCCTTTGGACTCCCACCCTTTTGGGTCTCCCAAGCCATTTTGGCATCCACTTTTTCTCAGACTCTACATTTTCCTTTTGGGACTCCCACCCTTTTTGGCCTCCAGTCTTCTTTTGGCCTTTCACTCCTTTCCAGGCTCCCACCCCTTTTCAGGCTTTGTGCAGCGAGCTGGCTGAGCAGGAGGAGGAGGATGAGGTCCAAGCTTGTTGCCACACGTTGGTGTTTGGCTCGGCAGAATTCCTTTCTTTCCTTTCCTGTCACACTCAGTGTTGGTGCCCATTCCAGCAGGGTGCTGGTGGTGCATGTGGGCCTGGAGGCTCTCGGCTGAGGATTCAGGTGACACCTCGTGTTTGCAGGCCCACTTTTGAACACCTGCAGGTGAAGCATCTAAATCAGCCTGACTTCACATCAGTGAGCCCAGCCTGCCATTATTCAGCTGCTGCGGTAATTTCCAGCGACTCTCTGATCCTTAATCTTTTCCCAGGATTAAAAAGTTGCTTTTCTCTGTCCTCCCAGGTGCATGGAAAGTAACTTTTTAAAGCTTTATTTCAGAGCAGTGATGTGCTGATCTATTCTGGCAGTCTGCTCTCTTGCTGCAGAGGCAGGAGCAGTGAGGAGTGGGTTGTGTGTCTGTGGCCCCACTGTGCTGTGTCTGGCAGCAACAGCCTCCCTTGCTCTCAGGTTAAAGGCCACTTTTATAGGCCAGTAGGACTCCTTCTGATCAGACTGCACTAATTAGTACCAATTAACCATTATCAGTGACAGACAGTTCTTACAGGCTTCATAAAAGAGTCCTGTGTACATGTGTTTCTCTGGCGAACCTCCTGCAGGATGCAGAGCTCCCACCCAGCCCTGAGTGTCTCAGCTTGCCAGGCCCTGGGGAGGATCCATGTCCTGTAATCCCTTCAGTGTTGCAGGCAGTCACACACTGATGGATGAGAGAGAAGTCATGAGTTGTCTTTTGTTGCAAACTTTTTGCTGCTTTGTTCTCCTCAATTGAAAATACATCTGCTGGGCATTGCTCCTGGGGTGTTGTGCAAGATTTTGCTGTGGCTCTTCCTCCTCAACACTCCACAGCCTCTGCCCCTGCCGTGAGCGTGGGGTGTCAGGAGACCCTGAGCTTTCACCAGGCTCAGCTCTGTGTGTTTGCAGAGGAGACAATGTGACGAACAGTTCACCATTGCCTTGAAGTGCAGAGTGCTGCCCTGGGCCATGGACAGGCAGTCTGGCACTGCTGGATGTGGCACAGAGGTCTCTGGGACGGGCTGAGTGATCCCAGGAACTTCACAAGCCTTTGTGAAGCTTTGGCATTGCCATCAGGCGAGATCAGGAGAGCAGTCCTGGGGAAACAGGGGAGAGAGGAGCAGGGCCTTGTGTGGCAATGTCTGGTGTGGGAAAAGCAGGTGGGGCCATTCACCAGTGCTGGTGGCACCTCTGGCAGTGCTGGCCTCTGGAGATGGTGGGAGCAGGTGTCTGCTGGCCGGGGGGAGCTCTGCCAGGACGAGTCCCCAGGAGGGGAGCTGGGGTGTGTGTGCAGCCGCTCGGACGTGGCTCCCATCACTGACGGATCCTTTCTGTTTTTCTTTCAAATGTCTCCAGGCACTGAATGTTTAGGTCGCACCTTTCCAGGTAAACTGGGTAAGTGAAGTATTTCAAGAGTTGCCAAGATCTAATTACGAAGGCTGATTGCATGATTGCAGCTGCTGTACCGTAAACACCCCGGTTACTGCTCCGAGGAACGGGTGGGACATTGCCTGGCCCCGAGAGCAGCAGGTACCTGCCCCTCTGCTGCAGAGGGGGATGCAGTGGTGTCTTCAGAGGCTGCCTGTGCAAACCTGCTGCTTTTTGTCTATCCGTATCTGGCTGCACTTTGGTAATCCTGGATGGGATTTTTGTTTCTTCTGCTGTTCAGTACAGAAACGTGTTCAAAAGCTGAGTGTCATTTTGAACACCAGTACTCTTTAGTTTGCTGCTACTCTGGCAAACTGGTGAGCAGTGTTACATTGAGGAAAGAGACTTCCACTCTATTTTATGGAAGTAGTTGACATCATGAACCATTTTAAGTCATGGGATGTGGGACTTCTACTGAGTGTGGCCAGAGATACCCATGTTCAGCACAGACAAAACCAGGTGCTGGAAGCCCTGTTAAACCAGGCTTCTGGACTTGAGCCTAACCTGTTTGCAAAAGAGCCTTTAAAAAGACACTGTTAATATGTTTATTGGTCTGTCTCTCAGTTTAGAATCAAGTTTATGACAGTACCTCAAAACTAAGGTGTCTTTGCTCAAATGTGGTGTCCCAAGCCTGCTGGGGAAAAACCAGCTAAATAAATTGTTAACAAGTGGTGAATGAATGATTTTAATAAATGGCAAATCAATTGCTATAGAGCCTGGAAAGTCAATAGAGCTTATGACCTTGGCTTATAACCACACTCAGATCCTTAACATGCTTATAATGCCTACAAATCATTCATTAGGCTTTTATCAAGCAGCAATTAGTAAAAGTCATAATCTAAAATAAGAGGAGAAAAAAAGAATTATTTCAGTTCCTTTATTTCAAGCCTGGTGGCACAATTTGGTTGCACAGCAGGATAGTCCTTGCTTATGCAAAGAAGCTGTGAGACACCACCGGTCCCCCGGCAGCGTTATCGTGGTGCAGACATCAGGCAGGGCAACCGCAGGAGCCTGAGGCTGGGATCAGCCCCGGAGCTGGGACACTCACACCAGCCCGTAGGGAAGCTGTCCTGCAGCAGTCAATGGTTTATTTGCATTTATTTTATATTAAAGCCTAAAGATCTCAGCAGATCAGGCGGGCAGAAGGAGCTGTGGTGTCCCAGCGCTCTGAGCGGCTGCTCGGGGTGTTTTCGCTCCAGCAAAAGGTGTTTGGCTGTTGCTCCACGGTTGTAAAACTCACACCCGTTTTCTTGTGCTGTGATTTGGGAAAGCGTGTGAGCGGGGATGTGTTCGAGCTGTGCTGCTCTTCCTGCTTTCCCTGGTCTTCCCATTGTGTGTCTGTGTGTCTGTGCCTCGGGGAGGGAGGCAGGGATGCAAGTGAAAACATGCGGTTTTCTTAGAATATAAATAACAGAAAATCAAGTATAATTTTTGTTTGTTGTAGAGTCATTCCCTGCAGTCTCCAGTTGTTTGCTCCTTTGCTGCACTCCTGTACTCTTTGGGTTTTTTTCATCTCACCAGATGGATACTATTTGGAGTGTGCTGCAGGACACTTTGGTGATCTTGCTGCGGGGTTAATTGTGTGCTCTGCGAAGAGCTGTGCTTGCAGACATCACTGCATGCCCGGGCTTCTGAAAGCCCGGCCTGCCAGACGGGGCTGCCTCTATCAGACGGCTTTTTGCCTCGCCTTTGTTGTCTGGGTCCTTGTCTGCAGCTCCAGCCTGGGCCGGCATTCCCAGACATCACCACCTCCAGCACCACCCGCGTCCTCCCGGAGCAGAGCGTCCTGGTGCTGCCTGCAGAGCCAGAGCCCCAGGGAGAGGTGCCCGTGCCCATCCCTGTGCCACCTGGGATAAAGCCCTGCACGTGGGAGCAGCACTACCTCCCTCCAGCCTCCTGCTTGGCTTTCACTGGCTTTTTTTCCTGGGTTTTTAAGGTGTTCCACCATCTCCCTGGTAACTCCTGGGTGTCTGTGGTGTGGATGTCAGACTCTTGGATTCCTGTAAATGACTTGTGGATCCTTCTCGTGCCTGCTGAAGGGGAACAGTTTGGCTGAGCTGCAGGCTCTGCCCAGATCTGTGCACTGGGGCATGGTCAGGCACCACTGTGTCCCGTCCATGGAGGGTAAAATAAGGGGTGCTGCAGTTTCTGTGGATTTTGTGTCAGCTCTCCTGCTTCTCACAGAGGGTGACTTGGAAATGGGTACAGAGGGGGAGGGAGAGAATGCTCTCTGCAAATGGCTATTCATCTTATTTAGGAGGAGATGCATTCCTTGAACTCTGTAAAATCAAAGGGCCGGGTGGAGGGTTTGCACCAAGCAAAATTCACATAGCTAAACATGTAAGTACATGAAAATGTGTGATTTCTTAAAAGTTTGGGTGAATTCTGAGAGAAGCTGGGTCATGCTCTGCATTCGCTGTGATGCTCCCTTGTGAAAATGCCAATGTGCATCATTCTTTATTTTATTGTTGTGGGTTTGGGCCTTTTGTTATATTAGCCTTAAATGCGTTTGTTTCCATAGCTGCACACGGCTGATAAAATCCCAGTGTGGGATCTCTCAGTCTCCCTGTGCATGTGCACCAAAAATAAATCCCAGACAGCTGTCAGGAGATGAGCTGCTGCCACGGCAGGTGCCAGACTGTGAGGGACTTCTGGCTGGACCCTGCTGAGGCTGCAGGTGTGTGGGATCTTGCCCCAGTGCCACCACCCAGTGTCCTGCCACAGCTCCTGGCTCTGTTGGTGCCTCAGTAGTCCCAGGGACTTGGAGCACCTGGGGAAGGAGTTGCCACAGGACTGGTGAAGTTTTGGAGATGGAGTAGGAAGCAACAGAGGCAGGGGGAGAAGGAAGTCCTCGTCCCTCACCTTTTTGTTGTGTTGTAAGGCATGGATGTGGTGAGGTGTGGTGGTGAAGGATTGGCTTCTGGTGGCTACCAGGATACTAAAACTCCTCTCTTGCTCTGAATTCACTGTAGTCACCATCAGCTGTTGATAAATCACCTCTCATCAGAAGGAGGTGAGGATTAAAGCTGTTTAAACGATCTCAGTTGCTGGCTCTGGTTTTGCTTGGTCTCAGGCTGTAACTCCAGAGCTGCAGCCTGGAGCTGGCAGAGGGAGGGGGGCTCCCTGCAGCACCCTGAGGTGGCTGCTGGCTGTGCCCAGGGTTGCAGGTCCCATGTGGGGCAGTGCCACTTGGGCCAGTGAGTGTCACTGATGCCCAGGGTGGCACCACACCAGTGCCACCATGGGTCACACTGGTTTTACATCTGTACAGCTGGGCTGGAGCACATCTTCCAGGTATTTACCTTTCCTTCAGGAGTAGTGAAACTAAGGAGTTTCGTTTTGCCCAGAGTTCTGGTCTGTGGGTTCCCAGGTTTGTGTGTGGCCCCACTCTGTGCAGGGCGTGCTCGGGGCAGCTGCTGCTCCTGCTGCCTGTGCTGGCATGGCCAGGGCATGGCCAGGGCGTGGGATCACCCCAAAACCTTATCCTGAGGGCACATGGGGGTGGTTGGCCGGGAGTGCTTCCCTTCACTGCTCTGCCAGGGGTGTCCTTAACCCCCCCCCCGGATGCTCTCTCTCCTTTAATGCATCTTTTTAAGTACTGGGTAATAGTGTTTTCTTTCTGGCAGAGATGAAGGAGGGCTTTTAATAGGTCCTTTATTTTCTCTTCGTGCAGTTCCCTGGCAGTAACCTGCCATTAGCTCCAGCATTTATTTAGGGTATTTGTATATTTATATGTGGGGACCTCAACACTGGGAAGCCAAGGGTTTTGATCAGGGTCACACAAGAAATATGTGTTAAAGCTGGGACTTGGGCTTTTTCTGAATGTTGAGCTGACCTCTAGGCTTGGCAGAGAGAGGGAACATCTTGGTTTGTCCCCTTTTAACTGAGCCAGACAGGGAAAACAGAAAATAAAAGCTCTGTGGAAGGAAGCATGTATTTCTTTTTTGCTCTTTCCTGTTGGCAATCTTCACGGGGCTGGAACTGCAGGATCGCTGTGCTCAGGAGCGTGAGGATGCTATGTGCGAAACACACGGAGGCAAAGGGAAACCCGGGGCTGGAAATCCAATGGGCTCCTTCACCTCCACGGGTTTCCAGCTGCGCTGGGAGGTGGCAGCTGCCCTGCAGAGCCCGTGCTGGGGAGGAAGGGTGGGCTGTGCCCCCTCCCCCGGCAGCGGTGCGGGGCGATGCTGCGGCTGCAGCTGGGGCTGCCCCGCAGCGCCTCTGTGCCCGCCTTGTCTGAGCAGCCCCAGTGTGCCGGAGCACAATGCTCCCTTCACTCCCCGTCAGACTGGAGGTCTAGACGCTTTCCCTGCCTTTTGTTGTCAGGGTCACAGGTTAGGGAGCGTTCCCAGCTCCTTTTTCCCTCCGCTGCTCAGGGATCGCTCCCCGCATGGAGTGCTGCACCGGGGCATCCCTCCGGAGGGAGTCACCCCACTTCCCAAACACTCTCAGACTTAAAATTATTGTGGCAGCTCGCAGAAAGAAATGTGCTTCTGAAAGGCAGTCGGGATCACCCCCACTCCAGTTCTTGCCGGCACAGATGCTCAGCTGACACCAGCTAAATAGAAACCTTTTAGCCCTTGCCAGTAAGTCTGGAGCAAACTGCCAAAAAGCATCGAGGACCAAGACACAAAACGAAGTCAGGCCTGAGCAAAGTACTTGCAAGCAAAGGATGGAACTGATGTGTTCTGTCTCTTGATTTTTAGCACATGAGGTGCTTCAGTCTCGGGGTTGGTTTTTTTTTTCTAAATACAATGGTGGCATTTTAAGGGTTTTCAGCAGATGCAAAGCAAGTAAGTCCCCTAGCAACAAAGGGAAGGTTTTTCCCTTGATGCGGGCTTTTTTAACGTGAAGCATTTATGAAATTTTCCTTCCCCCTTAAAGACAAGTTTGGCTGAAGGATACATTTTTAGTGGCTTTTGGACATACTTAGAGATGGGATTTGAGCCTGTGATGTTGCCCCTGCCCCAGCCCACCCTTGTCAGCCTTGCCCTGGCCTGGAGGTGCCTCTGGGCTGCAGCCCCTTGTCTGGAAGAGGGAGGTGCAGAGGAGGGAATGGTTTGATAAAGAACTTGGGAACAACTTTTTTCTTCTTCCTGGCAAGAAGACGTAACAAAAAATTGGCAGGTTCATGCTTTTTAATATTGAATTACAATCTATTAAATAGTCACAGAGAGCCAAAACCTGAAATTGCTGTTAGGCACTGCTCTTGGTGAGGTGAAATGCTTCTGGATCTGGCTCACTTCTGTTTTGTGTGTGTGTGTGTGTGTATCATGTGTGAAGAATGAATCTATGAATCTAGAGGTTTTAAATAGAAATAATGCTGGCAGCTCTTTCTCCCTGAATCCAGGGCTATTACGTGTCTGGCTCTTGCCACCATGAATTGCAGAGGAAGTTCATGTGAACTCCATGGCTGATTTGACAGCTGTGCAGCCATGGTGGGTTCAAAGCCCAGGCAGTGTTAAGCAGAAGTGATGACATTTTTTGGTGTTTGTTCTTTTCAGAGGGCGAGGGTGGGCCAAGGGAGCCTATTTCCCACCCCAGGCCTGGCACATGCAGGGACGGGCATGTTGAGCAGTGGTAGCCCAACTTCCCCCAAGCTTTATCCGTGGTCCCAGATGCTTCCCCTCTCACAGACCCCAGAGCCCCCAGACCTGTCCCTCTTGCCCCTGTGGGAATCCTCATGCACCTGTGTGCAGTGGGAGCAGTTTGGGGTTAATTCCTCTGCAAACCCGCAGTGCAGGGAATGGTGCTGCTTGTGCGGGGCGTGGGGGAAATAATGTTAAATTAAACTCTCCGTAAGGGAAGAAAAGCATCCAGCCCCATTCTTTACTGCTCATTTTAGTAATTTCTTCCAGATAACCTACACATCTGTGTCAGTGCAATTAAAGCAGAAATTCTGTCTAATGAACAGTTGTAGCCCTTGGGCTATTGCGGAATGAACAATGAAGTTGGAAACAGTCTTATTAAAATAATAATTAAGAAACAAGGGTTGGGAGACAGAGGGAGGTGCAGATGAGGTGGTGGTGGGATGCTATAGGGTGAGGAGCAGGGCAGAACTGAGTTCAGGCTGGTTCTGGACTTCCAGGGGTGACTCCCACCGTGACCCTGCCCTGCAGAAGGGACTGGGCAGTGAGGCTGGGCCCGGGACTGGGCACAGGGTCATGCCAGGGGCATGTGCTCGTGCCATGTCCCGACAAAACAGTGTCCCAGGCCATCCTGCACGGGGGTGGAATGCTGGCCCCGGGGTGGCTGTGGCCTGGCCCTGTCACGGGCAGCGTTTGCCCTCCCGTTCAGCAGATCAGCAATTTCGCCTTTGTGTTTTATTTTGAGGTTTTTTTGGTTCTTCAACAATTGATAAAGCTCAAGGAGGAAGGAGAGTGTTTCTTGTGTTAGACAGGATTATATTTTGTTTTGCTTTTTCCAGAAAACCATCCTTTCTCAGTAAAAAAAACCCGACACTGCACACCCACATAGTTTGCTTTAACTTTCTTTTCTTTTTTGCATTCCTGAGAACTGGAACTGAGCAGGCTCACTGTGTCAGTGATGGGGACTGGCCAGTTTCTCTCATGTGATTCAGTTTATTCTTTTGTTTCTAAGTAAATAAAAACAAAAAATTCCTTTTCAGTGTTGTTAACCCTTGGGATTATAATAGTGTTTCTCCACGAGTCATCATTTTATGCCAATAAATCAGTTAAAACTTGGAGATGGCTTTTTCAGACTTAATACACTCCTATTTAGAAATGCATGTGGTGCAGAAAGCTACTGACATCTCAGATTAATAAAATAAATTAAAAAAAAAAAAAAAGCAAATGCCGTAAAAAAGAGGCAAGACAAATCCCACTGGAATGATACATTGGAATGATTTTAGTGGGATTTATATCTATGAGCTGTGGGGGTTTTGTGGGGTTTCTTTTTCCTTTTGAAATGGTTGTGAACCAGAGTGATTACTTATCATTTTCATTTTAACTCCATCTGACAAATCGTTTTAGATGGAGAAAGCAATACTGCGTCTTTAAATGGCTACTCTGTCAGCGCATCTTGCAGGGCTTTAAATGCCCTTTGTTATCGCAGTCTAGACAGGACGCAGGCGGAATATTTGATATGTTATAAGGCAGAGATGTGACAAGGTTGAATTAATTTGCTGGCTTATTTAAAGCTGAATTTCAAAACATTTTTCCTTACAAACTTGTCTTTTTCTCTCTCTGTCCTATATTTTTTTTTTTTCCCCGAAGTTCGTGCAGTATGTTTCAACTGTTTAGACTGGGAGAGGAGACATTGGCTTACTGCAGCCTGCAGTACTTTAATTGCCCTTTTTATGACTGTCTAGACATCATGCAGATGCATGTTTGTGGTGAGAAGACATTTCCCCCTCTGGTTATACGATAGTCTGAAACCTTTACATTCCCTATCTCCTTACCCCCTCTGCCTTGGAATGCGCTTCACTCCCTCCATCCCTGAAAATCACTTTTCCCCTCAGTTTTATGTTTTGAAGGACATTTCGCGATCCCCGTTTTCCTGCTCTTTTCCCCACGCTGGCGTGCAAACGCCTCGTGGGGATGGAGGTGTGAGGAGGGGACGGCTCTCGGGTGTCGCTGTTCCGGGGGTGTCCCCGCAGCCCCGTCCCCGCCGTGGGTGCGGGTCCCGGTACGACATCGGCGGGCTTTGAATGGGCGCGGAGTTTTAGTTATGCAAATCGACGCATTAATTAACCCCGTTGCTATAGCTACCGCTTTATTGTTAAATGCAGTGAAAAGGGGACGGGCTGTGTCCATGGATAATCCTCCCGTCGGTGCCGTGCCCTCTCCCGCCCCGCCGAGCGCCCTGCGCCCGGTGCGGGGCAGCTGCCGCCCGCA
>VYXD01012657.1:9457-30261 GCA_013397195.1 Hylia prasina
TTATATTCTTAAATATATTTCATAAATTCCTTTATTCATACAATATATGAAAAAAATTCTCAAAACAAAACCAAAGAAGAGCCACTTTAGTTATTGTTCAGGGAATAAAACCACAGGTAGAATATTTTGGGGGCTATTGGTGAATTATATTTATTCCAGTGTCACAAATCCTAATGCTTTGGAGATACCTTCCTCCCCCTATGAACCAGTGGACTTGAGTATAGCTAACTAGTGAGAATTACCAAAATTATATCTTTCATAGGAATTATTAATGGATTATATTTTCTTCCGCAACTTCTTCAACATAAACCACTGGCAGTGAAACATAATGCTATTTCAAAGAGGCATTGTTATTTTCCTAAATGTCTTAATCGTATTCCTGTGTTATCCTCACTTCATGGGGTCACTTCAGGACCCCAGCTTGCAAACATCCAACTTTTGCTCCAAGTCGTGATGCAGATGAAAAATCTCTCTAGGTCTAAAGACGTTAGTGGAAGTTCCCCCATAGTAATGCACACTGTAAACCTCCCCTATACCTGCAGCCTTCTGCTGGGATCTCTCATGGAGTTCTTGTGGGGGAACCAGGAGGGACAAGGCGGTAAAGTTTGAAAAACTCTGCCTAATAAGGCAAAGGTTTGAAGCTCCTCTCCATTGGTGGGTTTCTCTCCTCCTGGTTTTCTCCCCATTTCATTGGCCCATTTTGGCAGTTTCCCAATGTTCTGTAAACCCCACCCCTTAGTTAGAACATAAAAGCAAGGCACTGGAGGACTTCTGGGTTCTTTGGAGGTGAATAAAGTGTCCCTGGAGGATCACTGGATTCTTGTCTTTATTCTTCTCCATGTTGCCTGAAGAAGCTGAAGAAGCTGCTAGCTGGGAGAAGCTGCTTCCGTAGCCTGCATCGCCCCAGGCTCTTAAAGCCTTGCTGCTTAGCTAGCATCACAAAAGAGCTCCCGAGGCTAAAGCTGTTCTTTTAAGAGCAGCTCCCAGGAGGCTGGTGAGACGGCTGAAGCCAAACAAGAACCCCAGAGGCAGGAGAAACCCCGGAGCAGTTGTAGGTTCTCAGGCCTGAATCCATGAATAAGCCATAACCCCTACTTTCTGAGCAAGCGAGGTTAAATTAAGGTACATACACGCTGCCATTAACAAGAGGAAAGAGTAATGCTTATCTAGAGAGACCAAACCACTTGGCCTAATGTTTATATATTGCCTACATATAATATTAATCTTTGCATCACAGTGCAACTGCACTACACTCTGGAGCTGGTATACTCCAGGTGTCACGAGAGAGTGTTCTCTGCTGACCTCAGTGAGGACCTAGCAAGCAATTTATTCCTGGAGGCTTCTAATTTGGGGGTGCAACTTTTAAACTGTGGGAAAGACCACTACTCTGAGCCAGTTCCTACTCTTCATTTTCAAGAAAGGTTTCCAGACACTTCTCACACAAAAGGAAAGCAGAATTAATATCTCCATTCCTACCCAGTCACAACCAAAGGCATGTGCTTGCAACATTCTCAAATAGTCCAACTTGGACACCTGGAACTGGCAGCCCTGACTGGACAGGACTCACATTAATACCATGTAAAGGTCCCAGGTGGGTTGTGATAGGAATAAGAATGTCATCTGTACCACTTTATTACCCAAAATATCTGAAAGACAGTCTTCTTCTTGTTGGAGGAGATAGCTTTTCCCTATCATCATGTATCCAACACCATGAACAGCATGGTCACAGTGGGAAAATGTAGAGGTACATTTGGTTGTTTGTGAGGAGCAATTTCAATTATACTGTCTGATCCATCTTTATTATTTTTCTTTTACACTTAATTAAAATATGGTGGAGAAGTGATCAAGGAGAGCAAAAAAAGAAAAGAAAAAATAGTGAAGAACAGCTGCTATCCATGGAAGCCATAAATGAAGGGTGACTGTATGAAAATATTCTCAGGAGCAATAAACTACTGGGTGATAATGCACTGGATTTGAATTCAAGAATACAAAACATCATATCTCACTCAGGACAGAGACCTTATTTTGGAGGAAATTTCTGATAAAGACAGATCTGCTGTCTGTCCCAGTGAAGGAATTAACACATGCAAATAATTCTCTACATCCTGCAGAAATACTGCCATAATTTATTACTGCTCTGAATCTGATCCATTGCTATTTTCTTTCATCTTGAACCCCTGTACTCTGTTCCTAGCCACAGATGGCACAGCACTGTGTGTTTATCCACATGTACACAAGTAGATTAATGATGTAAAACTTCTGTTCAGGGGTGCAAGTACCAAACTATACATGTCCAGTGTGGAGGCAGAGGACTCCCTTTGTTGACTCTGTTTTACTGGCTGAAATGTTTAAGTCTGCTCATTCTGTCAAACAGGTACAAATTCTCTGTATGCAAAATAGAGCAAAAGTTTAAAAAAACAGTCCTCTTGAATATCTTGGTATTGCATCAGCTTAGCTTTTTCTCATTTATCTAAGAGTTATTCCTGATATAGACAGAAAGAGATGTCTGTGTATCTTAAAGACGTGACAAAATATTCTATCAATCCTTCAAAAGAATGTATTGCAAGAAAATATTAGGGAAATATTTTTTCAAGAGCTTGTATCAGCAACACATGTCCTCATGTGAAGGGAAACAGCTGAATCACTTGACTGGATTCAAAACTTAATCACTACTAAGTTTTTAAACATCTAAAATTCTTAAAGCCTCAAAATAAGTCCTGCTTGTAGAGCAGATAAAACATGTACCAGCCATTCTGCAAATGAGGTTTATGGAAGCTGCTAATGCAGATAAAAAATACTGTATTTTATCTATCCTTTTAGTCTGATTCTGTGGGAAATGAAAATTAAGTCATAAAATACATACAATAAGGGAAAAGGAGAAAGAAATTAAGTGGGTAACCAGCCAGGTAAAATTCCTGCGCCAAATACTCAACATAAAGCATGGGTGCAAATCCCTTGGAAGCGGCATATAATCTTCCAAAGAGACAGGTATTTCCCTTTTTTTAGTGGCAAGAGATTTGTGTGTTTCTGAAATAAATTAGTAAAAATGGGTTGAAATTTAATAGCACATAATGCAAATCTAGGCATATAAATTATAGGAGTTTGTGGGTATACAGAGGAGACAGAGTAGGAAGCAGCCAAGGAAGAAAACCTAACTGACATAGCTCTGAAAATGCAAGTGTAACATCAGATGTGCTAGGAAAAAGGAATATTGATAAATCCATCCAGGGCATTGGTGAAAGTACCTAGAGCACTCTGTAATATACTGGTAATGTATCTCTGAGAAGGAGTAAACCAAACTGCAGAAAATGGGTATTAAGTTAGTCAGGGAAATGGATGGGAGAGGAAGGGGGTCTGAAGAAGCTGGACAGTTGAGTTTGCACTCGCCTAGGCAAAGGGACCCAGCAGGGCTAAAATTGTTCCTTGCAAATAACTGCATATGTCAATACCAGGGGACAGAAAAACTGCTTAACTTAAAATACCAGTAGCACATTTATTTCCACCATGATGAGCCCTTTTACAGCAAAAATTAAAAGTTTCTAATTATCAAAGCCACCCACAAGCTTTCAAGTCAGGAGAAATGGTTTAAAACAGCAAGACTATTTTAGGCATGACTTGTTAACTTTCAAAATGGCATTGCACAATGCAAGCAGTGGCAATATCTGGAGGCTGGACTGGCCAGCCTTTGAGTCAGAAGTCATTATATCACCCATTGCTCCCATTTATTGGTTGTCGGCCTGGGGCATTTTTTTCCCCAAGATGTTTTCCAGATTTCTGCCCATTGAGCCGTTATTTTGTTTTGCCTGCACTTTGCCCCCACCTCCCTGCCACAAGATTCCTTTGCACCTGTATTCTCTTTTTTCCTTAAAGTTTTAGGTCATAAAAAGTACACATTCATGTCATATATATATATGTTTATATATATGTTTATATATGTTTATCTAAATAAATGCCACCTTTTAAACCATTTTCCTTTGCCAAATCTGATATATTTTCATGCATTACACTGTGGTTTCAATAGTATTATTAAAATATGATTTGTGATGCTGCAGTAAAATTAATCATTATAATACCATGAAGATAACAATTTCCAGGAAAATCAGCCATGTCTCAACTGTAGCATGGCTTTCTTATGTAAGTTGCAAATATGTATTTGGTTTATTCTGGGGTTATCTTCTGGCTGTACAGAACAATGTCTGAATCCACAATACCCTGCAGTTTATGGACGACTACATTCACCATTGTTCAGGAACAATTACCAGTTTTGACTATCCAAATTTATACATTAAGCATTTTCTATCTGTGAGTGCCTGTTGATGGGCAGATAGGGAGTAGCAAAATGAAATCTTACTAATTTGTAGGGCAGTTTCTATTCTTCAGGTGTCTTCTTGTCACCAAAAACTGATCAGCTACAACATGATGCTCTCTTTTTTGGCCTCATTAGTGATACAGATGGAAAAAAAGCCCATGTCAACAAGCAAACCTCAGAAACACTTTTTATTAGATAGTAATACTTATCATAGAGTCTGAAGAATCTATTGGTATTTTGTGGCTTAAGGATAACTAATAGTCTTTCCTTGTGGACTCCTAGTATTTGAGAAATTCAGACCCAAACACCATTTCACCTTAAAGTGAACCAGAGAGGCATTTACATAGGAGCTTTAGCCTCAGAGCAGTGCAGAAAAGCTAACACTTTGCAGAAAATTGTCTGGAAACCAAAAGAAGTTTTTCAAGTGTCCATCGAAACGCCCTCCAGACTGCTAGGGAGTTGATGACTGGACTCTTATTACAAGCAGAAAGGTCTTTAAACTCCAGCAGATAAAAGCAGTGGTCAAGTCTCAGAGACTAGATATTCTCCTATGAAACATAATACAGCAGGAAATGGAAAGAAAGGAGATCCTATGCTTTTAACCAACAGCTCCTTGACAACGAGGCCGAGTGTAAGCAGATATTGCTGCATAACCAAGACCTTTACCCATGTAGGCCTTAAAAGCTTAGCTTCTAATGGAAAGGTGGATGGCCTTGATTTACCCAGTATGGCAATAAGGCTGGAAATACCATTTTATAGCCCTAAAGATAATTATCTTCTTAACACCAGGCAGTTTGTGAGCACTTTATAACATTCAAAGAGGCTAATTTACTGCTCAAAAAAGAAAACAAAGCAAAAGTTTAAGGGATTTTGCCAACAAAGTTTTCCACCCTTATCAGAGGTAAGGTCTTGAGAGCCAACTTTTGAGTTTAAAGTGAAAGTTCCAGATCTCAAAACAACCTGTTTGAAGCATTGTGAACTGCAGAGGTCACTAGGTGAAATTCTAAGTACTATGGAATTCCCTTTTTTCTTAACATTTTCTCTCTCTTTGCACCTTGGCTCTGGTTTTTGTGGCATGGTACAATGGCCAGATGGCCCTATCATGACCTATCATGCATTTGTTAACACCATGAGGTGCACACTTTTCCAGGTAAAGTTTTTGAGGTCCAAATCCTGGCTGAGAAGCAGAGCATGCAGGTAGGATTCACCCTGTGGTCAACTGTCACAGGTACCTGTTCACCAACTGCCCCCGAGCTTTGCATCCTGATCCACATCAGCCCAGGGATGTCGCTGCCTGTGGCAGAGGGGTTGGAAGCAGATGATCTTTAAGTTCCACACCAATCTATTCTAAAATCCCACACCAGGAATTACTCCCTTTATCATCAAAGCGGATGTAAAATCTTAAAATGCTAATGGGAATGCTGGGTTCTGGCTGAACAATACTCTACACAGGCAGAAGAAGTCATTTTGTCCATTTTATATCTTGGGTATTTTATACTGAGTAGACTATGACAGGCAATGCAGTTGCCTTTCTCGTTTTCCTCTGGAGCACACATTGGTTGCTATTTGTCATGACATTGCATATTTAGACTCCAAACCATAAGTCTGAAAAAGAGAACGACTTCCTTTTTCTAAAAAAATGCAGCTTGGTTTAAAAAAAAATTATCAAGGCAATTCAAACAGAACGGAGGAAAGTTTTATTAGCAAAACTGCAATACCATCATGATGATCTCTCTGAATGTTGTCACTGATTCCAGACTTGTTTCTCCATGATTTGCTGATGATAAATGCATAATTCTGACCAGCATACAGAGTGCAAATCATTGGAAAAATGCACTGATAAAATATTATACAAAGGACAAGTAACTGGTAACTGCAGACAAAGTCACATTTTCTGTAATATTTATGACTACCGATTATGGAAATGTACTTTATAGGTTTAAGAGTTAAACACTTTGGGTTTTGAATGTGACAGAAAGGCACATTTCTGAGCAGAACATGGAGTGCCAAATTATTGGGAAAAAACACTAATACAATATTTTATATATATATATATTTGCAAGTAGGAATTGCAGATGAAGTCAGTATCGTGATATTTTTTACTGTGTATATTAAAAATATACTTTTTTGGTTTAAGAGTTATATATCTCTCTTTTCTTGTCTTTCTTATCTGACAGGATAAATAATATTTACCTGGTAATAACTGAAAAGAATGTCTTCTAAAGAAAAAAAATTCAAGAATGTGCGTAATTCATAAGTTCTTGCATGTGTCATTGCCAAATTATTATGAAATAACAAAGTTTAAATAAAAGAAGTTGTGATGTTACTTTTAGAAAAACAGGTTTTAAGTGATGCTTTATGATTTCAGGGGTTTTTTCATACTGTCTATTTTACATTGCTTTTTAATTATTGAAAATTTTCAGTACTGGCTTAAATAATGCCCTTAACATAATATGTTTGCCAGTTTAAAGAAGTCATGAATAAATGGTAAAGATGCAAATTCTGAGCCATCTGAATCATATTTCACTGCCATTTGTCATAAAGAAATGCATCCATTGTTAGTTTAAAATCCTTTTTACAACATTTTCAGACAGAAAGAAGTCAAATCACATGTAACACCAGATCAACAAAAAAACAAAGGTCAATGTTCATCATGCTGTTTTTTAAAGGTGGTAGGTCAATGTGCAAAACTGTGGGATTTCTGAAAATAAAGAAACACATCTTTGAGGAAACTGCAAAAGAGACATCTTGTTTTAAAACATTTATTTTAGAAGACAAATACCTCCATAACAACCAGCCCTTGATGTCTCTGACACAAGAAACCTGCAAAAGTCATTAAGGCTGTCCCAGTGAAGCTCCTACTGCTGCTTCACTTTTAGGGTGAGTGTAAGCATGCTTAAAATTAAATTACTTTGAAATAAAGTGAGCACTAAGCAATATCCTGCTTTTGACTCAGCAGGGTTTCCCGTGAGAAAAGAAAGTGGGCAAAGACAGCTTAAAAAGACAGACAAACATATTTACCCCTAGGTGGAAGGTACAAATTAAATTAGCTTGCCACAAAAGGGAGATGTTTTCTCCTTCTGTTCAGATGTCATGGTAGTGAGGAAACATCGTCTGGGGCCAAGTAAAATGGCACAAATGCATTCATCTAAGCTACCATTCATCCTGTTCCAAGGACTAAACAGACCACATAAAAGAATAGTGCTGCTGAAACACTTCCTAGTTACCAAATGGGGACTTGCAGAGGAACATGGGAGAGGAAGGTGGGGATATTTCCAGCGTGGATTTCACTGTTGGGGTGGGAATGATAGAGGATTTCATCGACCTGATGAGGCTAGATATGAAATGCCATTTCCGCAGTCTGATTGCCCTTTTTCCTTGAGGGGAATCATCACACAGTGTTTGGTGTAGTATATGGAAAGGTGCGCCACAAAACCTTTCCTCTCTGCCTCTAAAGCTGGAAAACAGTAGAAACACTTCCCGAGAGTCAAGTATATCTTTTATTGTGCTTCATTAATATGCATAGTTTTGGCACTCAGCAAGGTTCAGCTGGTACGCTTTCCAGGATCTCATTCTTTATTTGTATGAGACCGAGAGGTGTGACCTATGGAGCCAGTTGGCTGTCATGAATTGGAATCTTCATTAAGCCTTGTGAATTATGCATTGACTGCTTATAAACCAAGGTCCAGGGCTCATCCAGCAAGGACTCTTAACTGCTTCCCATTAGATTGAAAGATCCTCACATCTGTAAAAAACATACGTGTACTACACAGTGCAGAGATCGCTGCGCCAGTAATCCAGGGAAGTGTCTGGGGATTTTGTGCCTCATGCTCAGCAAAGTCAGTCTAATCTTTGTTTTTGTATTTATTTGAAGAGTTTTAGAGTTGAATTTGTGCTCTTGAAAGTCACATTTGCTCTGTTTGTCTAGATTTTGAGCTTTCCTTCCAATCATTCAGCTGCCTGTACAACAAATAGGTTTTTTGTTAGGCTTAGAGGTCTGCATCTGGCAGGAAACCTCTTTATATAAATATCAAGCTCTACCTTTTGTACAGAGTTCAGTACTAAGATCTCTCAAGAATACAGATATTCGCAAAAAGAAAGCTCATGTTTGCATACAAGGTCATTTTTTGTTCTATTGGATGAGGTTAAACATTATACAAAGGCTAAATTAATTTTCAAGCATTGCTTCCAGGTTGTATGTGCACTAAGGTTATATTAGTCTTAGTGTTTTTGAAATAAAGTTGAATACAAAGATTTTATTCCCTAAAGCTAGCAGTCAAGATTTTATATGTACTTTGAAAGCAGAAAGTATATATTTTCTTTAAACACCACTTACGCTGTTTACCTAGGGAAGACTTAAAAGAGGGGCAAATGGTTAAAATATTTTTTTAAAAAATCTGGAAAATTTGACATGTCAAGATTAATGAAGGATTTTAGTAGTCTAGGTCACTTTAATAACATCAGCAAGTCTCAATACAGAAAAGCTCTCTTTCCACCTTACAACATTTTAGCTTGAGATTTGTAGTTGCAGTATGACCTATATAAGCCAAAACCATTTAAAAAAAACCCCAAAACAAAACAAACAACTTTTGTTGAAAAATCTCCATGTCATTTTTCCATTTGCCAGGAGGGGTTATGCACCAGATTTAAGTGATAGTCTTTCTGCTGAACCATACCTGCCAAAGCAAGTAGCAACTCTATGTGAAGCAGCTGGGAGAAGTAAAGCTCTTCTTGCACAATATGAATTCACTGCATTGTTTGTGATAAGTTCTGTGGCCTGGCCTGAAAGTGGATAGCCTGATCTATGAAAAGGTCATGGGTGAGCCCTGTGTAAAATGGTATTGTTTACAGATTTTTTAGTGAAGAGATTAGCTGTCATTTATTTCCACATACCTTAACAAGAGCTTTGAAGGTTCCCAGCAAGAGCATGTTCTTTTCTCTTTCTCAGCCTGTCACATACTTGTCAGATTCAATAAAATTCCTTACCTGAATTATGCAGATTAGGTTTTGTTGTGTCCAGCACCCATCATTGTTCATCTCCACTACAGCTGAAACTTCTAGCAGCCCTCTTGCTTATACTGCCTGATTTCAACACTCCTTAGGTCAAGACCTTTCAACCTCAGGGCTTGACTTATGCCACAACCATTTGACAAATCATCCAGGCCTTCACAAAAGCTGGTTGAGCTCCAAAGTGACTGCTCTCTAGACACTGTTTCACTGTTTTGACATTTCCTTCTCACTTTTCCCCTCAGTAATCAGACAAAGGAAGAAAAAGACATTTGTGTCCAAGGAATGCTTTCATTTAGGGCTGTGATAAATGGCTACCCTTTCCAACAAGCTATGGTCCCACTGTAGGAGGAAGTTTCTTTGCAAGGACTGCTACCCACTTTCAGCTTTTGCAGGCAAGAGGGTGTGTGAGACACTGTAAAACCCACACAGGGCATCTATTAATCTCATATAACTTTTCATCCAAGCACTGTAAAAGAGTTGAGCAAGTTATCCAGACACTCCACTCATAAGTTAGCATGCACAGGACAATGTTGCATGTTTAACATGTTTAATATGATGAATGGAACAGCAGATCAAGCTCAACTACATACATGAGAAATACACATGGTAGAAATTAAGGGAAAAAAGCATACTACTTCCATTTATTTAAGGATTCTGGGTTTTGTAGGGTGGACAGAAAAGACAGGAACTTTTAATCCCAACTCTTACACAGATTCTTTTTTTTGTTTGATTGATTTGTTTCTCAGCTTTAGTCTTGCCATTCATGACCTGCAAAATATAAGTATGATATTAGTATGATATTTACAGATTCTTTAAAGCTTTTGGGAATCTCCAAGTGAAGAGCTCTGTATGAAGCCAAGACATTATTGGAAGCAACATCACCTATAGCATCATTCTTCTACTAGGTGTCTCCAATTTAAAGCACTGCTTAATTCAGAAGAGCTTGTTCTCATCCGTACTCATTAATCCTTTCTCCCCATTATTTTTTATATATTTATATCAAAATAACACTACTTTATTGAACTAACAAAGATTTAATATATTAGTAGAGCGTGAAAACTTTGAAAGTATTTTTAAAGTTTTCACATCAAGATCTTATAGTTGCAGAAGTTAGTATGGTTAAAACAAAATGCCATTGTAATGTCAAATATTTCTTAATAGAAAGAACTTCTGTCAGCCATGTTTGTATAAGCTTCTTTCAGATTATTGTGTTAATGCCTGTTGTTCCATTGGAAAGAATGGCTGCCAAATGTGAAATGATTGAAGCTGCATGTGATTTAGTTTCTAAAGCTGCAGTGAGGAATTAGTTTATTACACTTCATGGTACGGTTAATCTATCTCTTCTGTTCACAGTAAAGCATTAATCAAAACAATACCAAATCATTCAAATTATTTTTATGTTCTGATATCATAATAGAATTATTAAACCAACAAAATTACCCTCAAAGTTCTGGGAATGTTATATGCCCCTTCTCTCTTGGGCTTGTAATTAAGAGCATGACAAACATAAGTACCTTCTGAATGTTTAATTTTGTGTGCCATCTCAGGACACTACTGTTCCTCAAGAAAGGAGAGAGCTGGAGTGCATTACTTATAATCATAGAATATATGAGTTGAAAGGAATCCATTGGGATCATCAAGTCCAGCTGCTGACCCTGTGTAGGGCACCCCAAGAATCACACTGAGGACATTGTCTAGATACATCTGGAGTTCTGATAATAGGGTAGGTTAGATGCATTTGCTGTGTATTTTCTCTGAAGTACAAAAAATATGGGGAAAATAATTGTACCTAGAAATGCTGGCTTTCAAGAGACTGAAGTGTCCCTTGTCATTTCCATTTTGCATCACGTAAAGAAACCCATAATGCAATTATTTTGGAATCAACCCTACTATTAACTAAAAAATTCCATTAATTTGACAACCCTACTATTAACTAAAAAAATTCCATTAATTTGACATGAGAAAGGAAAGAATCTCTTAAGTTTCCTCTGTTAATGTGCTGGACTGGAGGGACTTACGTACACAAAATAACAGCCGCAGGGCTGGAAGCAACACACATTCCACCTCACAGTTCCTTTCCAACAAATGTGAATGTCTTCAGTAGTGGAGTGGAATGGGAAACCATGGAAACCTGTCTGGGAAACTTAACTAATACAACATTTCTGAAACAGATAACCAGGCTAAACCAGTCATTGCTAATTCAATGACACTGAAAAGCAGCACAGCTACATCCACACTCCTTCCTCAGAAAAAGTGTCACACTGTTGTTAGGATCTTGACCGGTCTTCACCTACTGAACTTGGTCGGATGCAAACTGGTACATTACTTGTAGTTTCTATGAAATACTACAGTTCATGTTTTTGGGAGATGTTCACTATGTGTCTTCCTCTAGCTCTCTTGAATCTGCAGGATCTTGGTTTACTAATGCTTACCTTTACCTTTTTCTTTGTTTCCAACTCATATCTCTATCTCAGTGTATTCTTTGCCAGTTTTAAAGTCTTAAATGTCTATTTGCAAATATTTTTGTGGCTTTCATTTCAACAAACCATAAACTGTTCCTAAAGTAGTGTGATAACTATTAAAATAAAACTTCCATCAGAGACTGTCCCTACAAAGAAAGGACTGAGTATTTTGACCAATGTCAAAGTTAGAGAATGGCAGAATTTCTATGGCTAAATGCATTAATATTTGTGTAATAAGGATGATACATTCTACAAGAGGGAGTCAGCAGTGGTGGATGAGGGAAGAACAACTGATATCCTCTGCCTGGACTTGTGCTAAGCACTTGACACTGTCCTGCATTACATTGTTGTCTCTAAAATGGTGAAGAATAGTTTTGATGATGCAGCTAGAGGGTTGACACTGGCTGGGAGCCAGCTACCTGCTGAGTCACCCTTTCCCATTGGGATAAAGGAGTGAATAAGATGGAGAACAGCCATCAGCAGGGGGAGGTAAGACAGCTGTTTTACATTAAAAGAAAGAAATAAGCAGAGATCTCAGGGCATGTGGGCTAAAGACAAAAAACCTCAGTCTCTGCTTCCCATGAACAGCAATGTTCGGACACTTCCTGGGAAGCCAGGCTTCAGCACACGTAACAGTTTTCTCCAGAATGCAAATACTGAAAAGTCATGAATGCCCCCCCACATCCTCTCTCTCTTAGCTTATATATCTGATGTGACATCATACAGTATGGAATAACCCTTTGGCTAATTTGGGTCAGCTGGCTTGGTTGTGTTCCCTCCTGGGATCTTGCCCATTCCCCTTCCCTTTGATAGGGGAAGGAGTTTTAGAGGGACTGACAGCGCTGCTCAACAGTAGCCAAAATAATTGGTCTGTTATCAACACCCTTCTGCCTACCAATGCAAGGCGCAGCACTGAGGGCTCTGACCTCTACCTTGGGCAGACCCAATACAGATGGATAGGTCACTCAAAGTACAAGGAGTGGCTGTGTGGTCTTGCTACAAAGGAAACTTGACAGTTTTGGAACGTGGGCCTGTGTGAACCTTATGAAGTTCAACAAGGCCAAGCCTAAGGTCCTACCTATGGGTTAAGGAAATCCCAAGCACAGTACAAGTTGGATGTAGAGTGGGTTAGGAGCCATTCTTAGGAGAAGGTCTTGGGTGTGTTGCTGGATGAGAACCTTAACACAACCCAGCAATGTGATGTTGCAGCCAAGAGCAAAGTATATTCTAGTCTGTACTGAATTCCACATGACCAGAAGGGTGAGGAAGGAAATTCTCCCTCTAATCTGCTTCCATAAATCCCCACCTTGAGTACTATGTGTACCTCTGGGAAGGCCAACATAAAAAGAAAACGGAACCATTAGAGGCCTCCAGAGGAGGCCATAAAGATGGTCAGAGGGCTGGACCATTTCTCCTCTGAAGACAGACTGAGAGACTCAGGGCTTAAAGAAGCTGTGAGAGAGCTGGAGAGGGACTTTTGACAAGGGCTCTTAAAGATCATCTACTTCCACCCTCTCTGCCATAGGCAGAGACACCTTTCACTTGACCAGGTTGCTCAGAGCCCCATTTAACCTGACCTGAATGCTTCCAGGGCTGGGGCAGCTACCACCCCTCTGGGCAACCTGTTCCAGTGCCTCTCATTGTAAAAAAATTATCCTAATATTTAATCTAAATCTAATCTTTTCATCTTGAAGCCATTAACTCTTGTACTGTCACTACACTATCCTTGTAAATAGTCTCTCTCCCTCTATTTTATAGACTTCCTTTAGTTACTGGAAGGCTGTAATAGGTTACCCTGAAGCCTCATTTCCAGGAAGAACAAGTCTTATTCTCTTAGACTTTGCTCTTAGGAGTGATGCTCCATCCCTCTAATCACCTTGGTGGCCTACTTGGACTCATTCCCTCTTGGAGAGTTGTTGATGTCCTTCTTATGCTGGGAATGCCAGTACAGGTGAGGTCTCATGAGAGTGGATTAATGCGTTAGAGTCGCATCCCTTAACCTGCAGGCCACACTACTCTAGATTCAGCCCAGGACACATTTGTCTTCCTGGACTACAAAGGCACATGGCCAGCTGATGCCCAGCCTCCACCCACTGGTATCCCCAAGTCCTTCTGAGCAGGCTGCTCTCCATCTCTTCATTCCCCAGCCTCTGTTGATATCACAGTTGCCCCCAGCCNTTTCACTTGACCAGGTTGCTCAGAGCCCCATTTAACCTGACCTGAATGCTTCCAGGGCTGGGGCAGCTACCACCCCTCTGGGCAACCTGTTCCAGTGCCTCTCATTGTAAAAAAATTATCCTAATATTTAATCTAAATCTAATCTTTTCATCTTGAAGCCATTAACTCTTGTACTGTCACTACACTATCCTTGTAAATAGTCTCTCTCCCTCTATTTTATAGACTTCCTTTAGTTACTGGAAGGCTGTAATAGGTTACCCTGAAGCCTCATTTCCAGGAAGAACAAGTCTTATTCTCTTAGACTTTGCTCTTAGGAGTGATGCTCCATCCCTCTAATCACCTTGGTGGCCTACTTGGACTCATTCCCTCTTGGAGAGTTGTTGATGTCCTTCTTATGCTGGGAATGCCAGTACAGGTGAGGTCTCATGAGAGTGGATTAATGCGTTAGAGTCGCATCCCTTAACCTGCAGGCCACACTACTCTAGATTCAGCCCAGGACACATTTGTCTTCCTGGACTACAAAGGCACATGGCCAGCTGATGCCCAGCCTCCACCCACTGGTATCCCCAAGTCCTTCTGAGCAGGCTGCTCTCCATCTCTTCATTCCCCAGCCTCTGTTGATATCACAGTTGCCCCCAGCCAGGTGCAGCACCTAGCATTTGGTCTTACTAATCTTCACTATATTTTCATGGGCCACTTCTCAAGCTTGTTCAGATCCCTCTGGATGGCATCCCATCTTTCAGGAGTGTCAAGCGCATCTTCAGCTTGATGTCATCTGCAAATTTGATGAGTGCACTCGATCCCTCTGTCAATGTCATTGATAAAGATGTTAAATAGTACTGGTCCCAGTATGGAGTCCTGAGGGACACCACTTGTCACTGATCAGGATTCTGAGCTGTTAATCACTACCTTCTGAATGGGACCATCCAACAGATTTCTTATCTAATAGTCCATCCATCGAATCCATCTCTCTTCACTTTAGAACAGTGTTGTGGCAACCTGTGTCAAAGACTTTACAGGAATACAGATGAATGTAATCTGTAGGAATTCCTTTGTCCACTGATGTAGTCACTCCATGCAAGACAAAAATAACACGTAACCATAAGCCAATGCTTATGAATTGTATATGTATAAAAGCAACAAAACCATTCAAGACATGTTAATTGTATCCATTAACAAATATTAAAAAATATTTTAACACTGTACATGAAAACCGCTCCACCTCATGTTTGCAGACAAAACACTGCCAGAAAATGAATTTTTAAGCATGTTTTGTTCATAAATTCCTTGTGTACACATTTTTAAATTTTAACAAAGACTGAATATAATAGTCACAGTTTATTTTTGCCTCTGAATTTTAGTAAATCATAGAGAAGATATTTACCCTGACAAATCCAGTGACCATGGGTCAAGCAGTAAACATGGTGAGTTCTAGTTTTCCCTGTGCTGATGAGAAAGGAGATATTACTGATGAAGGCATGTTAACTATTGAGATGTTAAGACTCAAAATTTATGATACACACAGATAAAAACAGAAGACAAAGACCATCTAACATATGACCCTGAGTCTGTTTCCAGACCTCTGCATCCAGTAGATAAACCTCCTGTTCCCATCTCTGGTTCTGCTTGGTTGGGTGCCTGTGCAGAACTTGCATTTGAATGAGCCCCTACAGACAGCTTAAAAAGACTTGTATAAGAGACTGAGTAGTGGTTTTCTAGGCAACATAAAACAAGACATCACACATGACTACATCTAGTCCAAGATTCAGCTGCAAGTGAGGAAAGTAAAGATGTGCTTTTACTCTGCATTTTTCAAAATCACAAATTAAAACACCAGTTCTGCAATTATAGTTTTCAATAATGATACATTGTACCTGTTCTATTGTACTAACTGCTTCAACAGCCATACTTATATGAACTCACACATCACACTTTTGGATCAAACTAATGAGTATGATCTTGACATAGTAATTGTAAAGAATTGCATAACACAACAAACCCTTAAGATGCATCAAAGTGTCTTAATTGCTTTAGTTTCAACTGTGTACATTATGTTGCAGCAGCCCTCTCACTGGAGAGTAGAAATGAGCCAAGACACCAACTTCTTGTTTATCACAGCATGAAAATGGTCCTGGTTTATTCCTCTTTGCAATTCAGTTATCATGAGTGAAACTATTCACTGAGTCTGGCTGCAGCAAGCTCCTACTGTAGGTTTCCCTTGCAGCCTCTGACTGCTGGTTGTTTCCTGCTAAACTATAACTGTATGTATGAGCTTGCAGGCTCTGAACACAAGCTTCTATCTAGCTCGACTATGACTGCAGGTTCCAACAGGCTGTAACTGCAGACCCAGACTGACCTCACAGTGATTCTTTCTCCTGTTTTGCCCAGTTCTTCACAATTGTTCCTTCAGTATCGCCTTCCTCAGGATCATTCCTCTTCCTCCAGACTTTCCTTCAAGGTCAGGCCCCATCCCCCCCAGACCATCCTCCAAATCCTCTCTCCAACCAGCTAACTCACCCCTTTTATCACACTTACCTTTATTAGTCACAGCTACAACCCATTATGGGCAAGGCTTTAGTATTTGGTACAACTGTGACTTATCAGGAGCGAGGTCTCCTGTAATCTTTTCTTCTCTGCCTATATATATTCATTTTAAAACAGCCAAACACTTTTATTCCTGCAGCAGCTATTGAAAGTTAAGAGCCATAAAACCTGATGTTCTGTATCAGGTGACTTCTGGAGAGGGGAACATGCAAAGGTGCTCACAGCAGTGAGGTGTTTCCCAGGGACATTATAGTTCTATCACAGGAAAGGACCCGTGTCTGTTCCCAGTCAAACACCAGGCCATTGCCAAGAGAGCAGTGTAGTGACATCATAAATTGCCCATATGCTGGTTGAAAATAATGTATGTACCAAACCTGTAATTTGGTCAGCTCTAGTATATGAAATCAGAGTAGCTTCTTCCCTGCTGATCTTGAAAGATTTGTAGATTCAGTTTCTATTATCATCCTGTATTTCTGTGAATGGCTCATATGACATATTGCCAAAGGGCTAATGTTTGTAAAAAATGGTGTCCCAGCAGAGAAAAATAGTTAAATATAGATGGAATTACACCTTTTCAGGAAGTATTTTCAACATTTCTATTACATTTATTAAACACAGAGAACACAGAGAAAGCTACTTGACAAGAGTGATTAATTTTAATTTTCATTTTCATTTTATTCTCAAACTTCATTTTACATGAATGGAATATCTTTAAGACTTCACAATTAGTCCTTCTGTACAGGACCAAACTGAGTTCTACATGAGTATAAGTATAGTACTACTATCTTCAGTTACTCTTACCTTACTCTTCCCAGAAACACTGCTTTTTTAAATCAGATACGCTTTATACCAACATTCTATACCTTAAAAGATTTGATATATATAAAGGAATTACCATTCTTTGTGATCAAACATATGTCCCAATCCTCAGCTGGTGTAAATGCAAGTAATTACACTGACATCTCAAATGTAGCCCATACTTAATGTTGTTCGTAACAGTCTCTGATAAGATTACTGTGATATGAATTATTCTTCTGTAATACACACAATAGCAGGTTTGCTGTAGTTCCATTTATAAATGTAGCCCATTAAGAAATTGGAAAAATTCTGTGTCTTGAAACTAGTAAAAAACATACCAATATGACCAGCACAATCTACAGACAATTAACTTGAGCGGATGGTTGCCTATAATCATTTAATTGCTAAACACCTAATATTACTCAATTAAAAGTTATAAAATGTGACTATTGAATTAAGGTACATTAGAATAATATTTCCATGCAGACATACTATATCTCTTGGTATATCTCATGCTGGAGTGTGAACTTGCACAGTACTGCAGTTCTAATGACAGCAGCAACATGTGGGTGATTACATCCTTTAAAACAAGCTGTATGGAATAGTATTCATTCTCTCACCACTAAATCACTTCTGCCTTTTCACAACAGAAAGTGCAAAGATATTATATTCTAGGGCTAGGAAAAAATAAAACTAATTCAGTTAACTTGTGTCTGAAGCCATATTTTACAGCAAAGATGTTTAAAGTTTTCATTTCATATTAATGAAAAAAGAAAATGCCTACAAAAGATGTGCTGCTTTGGACAAGCTTGTATGAAGAAAAGCAATTTTTATTATGCTCTCTGTTGTGATAACTTAAGTTTTTCACCTAGTAAAATCTACAGACTGCTAACTACTAAATGCTCTTAGTAACTCTGGCTAATGCAAAAGCATTTTTTTTAGTTACATTTGAGCTGAAATCAAATCTCTTATTTATGTACTAGGTTTTCCCTTTTGATCTTTTGCTGTCTGACATGCATAATGTAGTGAAAAAGTGAATTAAAAAAAAGAGAAATAAATGAAAAATAGGGAATAAGGGAGAGTTAGGGAAGGTGGAGAAAAACAAAGTGAAAAGTTATTTACTAATGTAGGGCTAAGAACAAAATAGTGGGAAATTTGTGAAAAAGAGTTAAAAGGGAGGTTTGATGCTGTATTAAAAGAAGAAACACTAGAGAGGAGGAATAGAAAGTTCAGAAAAACAAAAAAAATAAGAACAAAGAACAGACAAAGAAAAGAAGGTCTTGTCATAAAAGAAAGATGACTCTAAGAGGTTTTGAAAAAAAGGGGAGTATTTATTTCTAAGTTAGACACTCTTCTCCTCTCTGTCTGTCCTCATGAATCTCCAATTTGCAGTTGAATTATAAGAGATAGAAATGTTAAAATTACTTTTCCAAATCAACGCTGATATTTTTGCAGACCATCCATGGGAAAGCAAACTTCATTGTGTTATTTTGTAGCAAATCCTGAAGTTAAACAAGCCCTACAGAACTGACAACCTAATTTCAAGGCTCTGCTGGGGCCTGACTCACCATTTTAGAGCATCCTACACCACAATGATGAACATTTCATACCCATGATTCATCTCCCTCCTTACTGCCTTCTCACTTTCATCCATGCACAGAGTCCTTTTGCAGCTTTCACAATCTTCTGTTATTCTATTTACAGGGTTCTGTCCAAGAAATTCTCCTGTGTAGAGTTCAAGTAACAGCTGATTCCACAAAGTGTGAGATTAACCTCAGCAGAGATCAGATGTCTTTGTGTCTTCCAATTATTTCATAAGCCTTTTTCATGTTTCTGTTTAGATATGAATCATTTTTTTAGATATGAATCATAGATCTACAGTGTCTTCCTAGGAAAGCCATATACAATGCTGGGAAGAATTCTCATTCTTCAAAGATCTTCATGAATTTGCCTTGGAGCTACCTTAGACTTCTGCAGTGTTAGATGGTCAAAGGTCAGCAGCCACCCACATATTTTCCATATTTGTTTTGTCACAATCAAAGCTTCTATTTCTAGTCCCTTTGTTGTCACCTTTATATTGAAATCTTTCTCCTAGTGATTTCTTCTTTCTTCTCTATCAATAGATCAGTTTTCACCATTTTTACCTCCTTCCAAGACATATTTGTGTTGGTACCGTCAGTAAATTATCTCATTCCTCTCCCACTGAGTACCTTAAAGAACACAATTTCTTCTCCTTATCCTGTCTAAAAAAATTCAATGCAATATGAAATGGCTTACCAATTTTAGGGTATAATTTTCTTTAATGAAGATGTTTTATGCTGAATTTAAATTTTCTTGCCAATTCTAGATTATTTGAATACTCTCATTTTTTTTTTCCTCAATGGAGAGAAAAATTGCATAGAATTATTCCTGAGTCTGATCTTGTAGGACTGGGTTTTACAGTACCTCTTTTCTATAATGCTACTCTTTTGGCCTACAACCAATTAAGATAATTCTTCTCTGCCCTACCTATGGACTTCTTTTCCTTCCCCTTCTCTTTCCCTTTTCCCTTCCCCTTCCCCTTCTCTTTGCCTTTGTCTTTCCCTTCCCTTTCCCTTCTCTTTCCTCTGTTGTTTTTTTTTTCTCTCCCCATCCCTTCAAATCAAGTTTGTTTTAAAACCAGGATGATCACTGGGGAAAAAAATACTAAAAAATCTTCACAATTTTCTTTTTGTCTTCTTCAGTCATGATTTCAGATCAGTTTTGAACCTATCATGATCATGACATTAGAGGATGTGTTGGTCTAATTATGTACTTACACATAGGGTTGCAAGGGTACCAAGTATGATAATTTTTTTTAGAACATCTCCCTCTGAAATGAGCCTTCAAAATGACGAGATAAATTAGAAGAGATAAAACTGTCTTTTTCTTCAAAAGACAAGAACTTTACTTATATCATACTTGCTTGTTGCCCTTTTTGTATTTCTCCAATAGCCAGCAGCAGGTGTTAACCTGTTTTGAAACCTTGTCATAATTGGGAAATAAGAAAACACTTTTTTTTTTCTTTTTTTTTTTTTTAATTAAAAGAGAGGTCAGGTTTACTTTCTGATGTAGGAAACCCCTAGCTTTCTTTTCAAGTAGCAAAATGTGTGAATGGAAGGAAGACTCACAGTCTTTTTGTGAAAGCAATCACAACTTTTAAACCACAGCAGATGAAATTTATCCTCTCCCACACACAAGTCTTACTTTAGGTAAAAAAAGAGTGTGACTGTTGTTATTACTTACAGACACAGACAGAATCTCTTATTCTAAAGGGTGAAAAAGTCCCACACCTTTGCAGCAGTGGAGATAAAGCATTCAGGTTTTCATTCCCAGTAAAGGTTTTCTGCACACTGGAAGCTCATTTCAATAAACTCTATTTCCAGCCAGGCTGCAGTTCTCTTGATGGAAGGAATTCATCCCAGATGAAGAATGACTGTTTCTCAGACAGTTTGGTGACACAGGAAGCAGGAGCTTCTTCTTCT
>VYXD01012657.1:30311-65203 GCA_013397195.1 Hylia prasina
CAGGACATCCAGGACAGTCTGAATGTCCAATAAATTTTTTTCTCTGCATTGCACAGTGAATCAGAGAAGCACCTCTACCCAAACATCTTAAAGTCATAAAAAGGCAGCAGAAAGAATCCAAGGAGTTCTTGTTGACTAAAGCTCACTGCTGGTGAACAATAGAGACAGTAAACTATTACTGAATTCTTTTATACAAATTCTCTTACACATATGTTTGCAAATAGAGGTTTGTTTGAAACTACATTTCAGACTCCATTTACATTGAATTCCTATATTTCTCCATTGAATACCCTTCTCATTTAATTCATTAAAAAAAAAAAAAAAAAAAAAAAAAGGANTTCTCCTGTAGTGTCAATAAGAAGTTGTCTTCTTCTTATAAGAATAAGTGAAAACACTGATTCTGGTCTTTTGGGAATCAATCGAAAAATGTCCCAGGTTCTGTGTAGTAAGATTAAGCTTTAAATAGCTAATATTTGACTGAATATGTACAAAAAAAAAAGGTTTCATCAATTTATAAAAGAGGCTTCTCTGAGAAACTCCTTCTAAAACACAGACCTAAAGCTATGAAAATTAAGACCACTAAGACAGTTTGCAGAAATGTTAGGCTTGGCTTTTTCATATAATTTATCTTCAGTAGGCTAGCATTTATGTATTGTTTTCCTCCTGAAATATTGTTGATTAAGATGTTTTATAATAGAAAATGTGAAAATATAGAGGTGGCATTTGAATTTCTAAAAACTCTTTACCTTTGGGTAGATTTAGAAATGCAAAGGTGGTTTTAAAGAGTAAATTTACTTGTTTTGTAACATTTAAGGAACATCTTTCTAGAATTATATGCTATATTATTAATTATGTTCCCTATATCTTAGGAAAACAGACTAATGTCTTCTGCTTGTTCTGGTAGCCTCCCTTTAATTTCTTTCTCTTGCCTCTCAATTTGTGCTTTTTTTCAAACTTTTTCTCATTTATTTTTTTCTTTTAATGGACACTTTTCTTTATCCCCACCTCTGCTGTCTAGCCGGGGCATGATACCTCTTTTATACTCTGCACATGCAGTCCAGTAAAAATGTGGCAGATTGTAGAGTTCACATGTTCCAAAATGTGAAGCAAAACAGCTACACCTAATCACGTTCATAAGGAGGAGTTTTGGAGTTTAAGTTTTAGCTCTCATCTGCCTGGAATCCCATGTTCTCTGTGTCCAGATTGAGTGACAGGCAATGTCAGAGGTCTTTGATGTATGGACATCATATTCAGAGCCAGTGGAGGAGACCCTTATTTAACAGCTGCAGCATGTATTTTAATTTGATATAGCTTCTAGATGTTTTAATTGTTGTTCCCACGGAGAGAAACACACTATCTTTAGCAGTCATTTATCAAGCTAGTGATAATTCAAATTATGGAACTGAATGGGTGTTTTATGCATCGCTTACCTATACAAGTCACAGAGAATGTCAGGCATACAGCTGCTTGCAGAGAGAGAGTCCATTGCCTTTTTTTCATTAATCCATCTTGAATGTTGCCCCATGAGTATTACGTTTCCTCGAAGTGTGCTGCACCTTTCACATAAAAAGTCTTCTTGAGCTGAACTGTCTTAACTTTTTTACCTTGAAGCATCTTGGACAAATCAAGTTTGCAAAGAGTAAGTCTGAGTAAAATGATGCAGCAGTCTATATGACCATTGCATAAGGTCCTCCTTACCTGATCAACTAGATTGTCTCACCTAATGAATTAGAAGTCTGGGTGTGAGTAAACAATTTTCTCCTGGTGACATATGATGCACAGAAGAATTCACATACTTCTGATTCACAAAAAAAAGGTTAAAAAGTAAAATTTTTGGAAAACAATGAAAAGCTGGTTCTCCCCCAGCTTTCAAAATCTTGCTGTTCAAGATGACAATTTGAAAAGTATGTGGAGACCAAAGGTGACACTTAACATCGGAATAAATAAGAAATTGTGATGGATGAGCTCTCAAAAAAAAAAATATAATTGCCAAAGAAAAATATGTATTCTATTAAACATTGCCATTGTGTTCATTTATTTAGGTGTGGTATATTTCTGCTGAATGGTTTGATTTAACCTTTGCTACAACATTTTCTCAAACTGATCTATGTGATCAGTAGTCCTTTGTAATGTGACCAGTGCAGAAGACAATGCTGGATGTTCAGGGCTTTCAAACCAAGCACAAATGCCAATGTCAGTTAGTACGCACTGTTCTATCATTCTACAGTTCAAGTGCAGGAACAATTATCCCCATCAATATTTATTGGCCCAATTTTAAACAGACAGTTCCGCATGTACAGGCAATAGTCCTGTTAAAATTCTGTTAATTTTCAAGTATAGAGGCTGAAATAGACTACAGAGTTACTGAAAATTACTAAAAGTGCACTTCCCCAATGTAAAATACATTCAGTAGCCTCTGAGTTATGAAATTACAATTTTTCCATGGTTCTCTTTGGTGGATTTAATCTGGGAAATCCTTTCCACTCTTCTCTAGAATGTATCTTTTTCAATTTTTCTCTGGAGTTTATTGCAAAAAAGCCTTTATTGCCTCTCTCTGTTTGGTGTCTGTGGAGTCAGAAAGGAACATAGCACTGAGGAGAGATAATTTATTTGATTTCTTCTCAGTTTAGCTCCTTAAAAAACATGCTCATTTCCTTAGATCTTCTGTTTTAAAATAATTCAGAACTTGGTCTGAATTCCTCCTCTATAATGAATTAATTGCCATTACAGCACATGACAGAAGACACTGATTTTAGCCACCCAAAAGAAATGGATTTGCCACTGTAAGAGCACATGAATTTAGGAGTATAATTTTTCAAGACATTCCTCCTATTAAACCTGTATTGTATTGTTAAATTTTGAAATCTTTTATTTCAGAGTAAATAGCTGGCTACCAAATATATATATGTCAAAGTTAACTGAGACGTATTTATATATATATAAAAAAGTTTAAGTACCAGAGTGAAGAAATTACTTAGGAACATGCAGGCAGTAAAAGCAGTGGAAACAAAAGCTTCTTTTTCATTCACAGGCTAAATACAGCATATAGCAGCTGCACTGCATGCTAAGCCCATATTAGCCTCTTTATGACCTCAGTTTTGACCTTAAACAAAGTTTCTTGCTCCATTTAAAAGAAAGTATTATTTTTCTTTCTAACCTGATTTCTCATCAGGTTCTTTTGAATGTAACTTTTAGTTAGTCTCATGGAAATGAAGTAAATACCTGAGACTGATATTACAGATTTATTCATTTATAGGAAGATAAAGCCATCTTATGTGTCTATGCAATGACATTCCTTGCCACTACAAAGCCAGAAGGTGGTGCTTGTCTGTTCCACGGTGTGTTTCCATATGATAAAACTAAGCTATCTTCTTTCACATTAGAATGTAAATCCTAGCTAGAAATTAGTTACTTAGAGTGTCCAATAGAAGCTGCTCAAGAACATGGTTCACATTGCTAGTGTTTTAGAATTCCTCTGTGCTCATCAATCTGAATAACTCTCTAATCTTGGCACAGTAACAAAATATTTAACATACTAAGTTAGGAAACCAAAAGTAATAAATAGTCTCCATTGTGTAATTTAATGGAGAATAAATCAGTTTCCAAGTTTCTTGGTGAAGGACAGGAAAGCTGATCTTATTTGAATGCCAGACTAAAGTCTTATGAAGTTGACTGAATTTTTTTCTCATTGTGTACAGTGTTCAACACTCAGAATTCCAAACTGCTTAGGAATTTGCAGACTGAGAATATATTTTTCAAATAAAGTAAGAGAAAGTATAAGCAAAATACTTGACAGTCTGTATTCACGGTCTGTTGTCAATGGTGAGAAAACATCAGCAAGTCACGTTTGGGATTTGGTTTTGGAGTGTGCAGATATATCCAAAATATATGCAGTTTTGGATTTGAAGGTTAGGCACTAGGTAGTTGAAGTTTAAGTGTTGCTTTTGAGTGATCATGAAGCACCAGAATACCTTTTGGTCTTGCCCTTTCCTCACACAAAGATGAGAGTCATGCTATGTTTCTATGACAATAGCATTAATTGCTGTATTACTAACAACCATATTAAACTTCAGTTTGGACTTACTTCATACACATGCAGTCTTATTTTTTATTTGTTCTTGGGCAGGAATTTTTAATTTGGACTAAATCCTGTCCATTTATAATAATTTTTATTTTATTTTGTGTGCAAATTATAAGTATCATAACATATTCTTCCAAATTTTCATTGACTTTTCACCCGCTTGAAATTCAGATGCAGCAAAACTCACTCAATATGTTAAAAGATCTTTCTCAATCTAAACTCTAGGACTGTCTTAGTTTTTTCTGTTCTGTCTACAAACAGTCAGGCTTTTGTACTGCCTTTGTTAAGGACCATTAAAATCCATGAGCTTCCCCTGGAAAAGATGATGCAGTCTGTGCAGAAAAAAAATATATGTCTAATCTGTGACTCTATTCATTTTTCTAATTGTTTAGAAACCACTTTGTTGTTCTTTGAAGTTGTGAATATATTCTCAATTTCCATATCATGAATATTTTTGGCATTTGAAAATTATTTTGATCACAAACTGACCACCATCCAAGATAATTCTTTCCCTAAAATTATCCTGCTCTGGCTGCATCCCTATAAGTCTACAGAAGCTGTTGAGATTCATCTGAAAATCCTAAGAGCTACCTGATAGTATTGCAAAACCTCTTTAGATAATTTTGAGTGGTCTTGGGAAGAAGTCCCAGCTGAAGCTGGTGGTCATTGTCCCAAGTTCCAAGAAGGGCAAGAAGGACCCCAGAAACTGCCAGTCTCACTTCAGTGCCTGGTAAAGTTATAGAGAAGATTATTCTGGGAGATACTGAAACACCAGACAATGCAGTCATCAGTCAGAGCCAGCACAGCTTCATGATAGAAAGTCTTGCTTATCAAACCTGATTTCTTTTTATGACAGAGTAACCCACCTTATGGGTTCGCTTGATCAAGGGATGCACTCACTTGATCAAGAGTGCAGTGGATGCGCTCTTTTTGGATTTCGGAAAATCTTTCAATGGTGTCTTTCCCAGTATCCGTATGGATAAAATGTGCAGCGCACAGCTGGAAAACCACAGAGAGTGGGTGAGCAACTGGGTCACGGACTCAGTGATCCTTGTGGATCTCTTCCAACTCAGCTTATTCTCTGATTCTGTGATTTTTTTCATCATGCTGTTTGTTCATCCAGCCTTAGGATGCAATATTTGCAATATTTCTAATTCTATCTGGAGTCAAGCTTTAGAAACACATTGAAAAAGAGTGTTCCGCTGACAAATCCATCTCAAGTTTTAGGTCAAACTCTGCCAGGATTCAAATTAGCTTTGAAGCTTTCCCTGAACTGAATCTCCAAAAATCATTTTCTTTTCTACTGGTGGTTTAAACTCCCTTTGTTTCCAGAAATGTCAAAAAAATTTGGACCTTTTGGAAAGTATGCTCTCCTTTCTTAGGTCTCTATAACAGGCTTTTTAAGAATGTGGGATAGACTTCCCACCTGTTCAGATTCCAACAAAGACAGGGCTAATTTTTGCATTAGCCAGGAGGAACCATGGATAGGAGCTGGAGATTATTCTATACCACCTCATGTCATTTCTGGGGGCATAGTAAAAGTACTCTCTTTCAGGGAAAAGGGAAGTTTTCTTCAAGTCAAGAAAACATGGAGGGGGAGCCGACTGGTATTTTCTATTGTCATGGGCTCTACAGTGAGCATGTTTACATGTGAATCACTCTGTCTCTTTAACACTTCTCTTATTAATATTGTTGCTGTTACTGTTAATTTTTCTGATCGCATTGCTATTTCCAGTAAATTTTTTTAATCTCAATTTCTCAGCTGTTATCTTTGCCTTTTATGTGAAGTGGGGAAATGGGGGGGAGTGGATCAAATTTTTTTTTTTTAATTTGGTGGGAATACGAAATTGGACAGTATAAATCCTAAACAACATCACCTGAAGATCGCGGTGATAAACCAATAGGTATAGCTTTGGATCATGAGATATAGACAGTGGGATCACCTTCCAGCTGACTACCTCAGAAGGCTAAGAGTAGCCTTGAAAATACAGTGGGAATTAGGGGTGCACAGACAGTCTATCAGAAACTTCCTTTTCACAAAGAAAGTAACAGTGGGAGTTACTATTTGCTGTACTTTATTATATTAAATTTCTACTGTATAATATAATCAAAGAAATGAGACCTTAGGTGTCTCACTCATTACCTTCATATTACCAGAATCTATTTCATGGTGGTTTGGTTCTAATCTCTGTCTAGTTTTATCCCTGTCTCTGGACACTCACTGTTAAAGAGTGAGCAAAGCATCAAACCACCAGTCAATTAATGAAAACGTACTTAAAAGTACCAGTTGTTCAACTACAATATATGTGGCCAACTTTTGTTCTTCAGTCTGAGAAAAGTTTAGAGTCATCTGGAGAACCTTGTAGTAAAATAAACATCTCTCCTGTGCTTTGGGAATACTGGCTAAGTTATTTATGTATGCACACAACAGGCTAAAACAGGACCACTGCTATCAACACTGGTTCTGAAGATTGGTGAAAGATCATATTCTACCTCTGCTACTTGTTTGCAATTCTGTTCTGTTACTTTTATGTGTAAGTCAGTGGATGGCATTTCTCCCTGAATCTCTGAGTTTTCAGAGTAAGAAGCTCATAGCTTTTACTATTTTTCACTACAAGTGAAAAATACAAGCGAAAAATACTTCTATAGGCAGTTGCAATGTGTATTATTGACTTGAAAAGTGTCTCTGGTATCTGTTTCAGGCTTTCAGATAAATACATATTTGGCAGCCTTAAAGATAACCATTATGCTTATGACAGAGTAGTATATACCTTAAAAATAATGTTCTTATAGGAACAAATTATTATTTAACCACCAGGACTGCTATGTTCTATAGCTGTTTATAAATATATTTATTAATAATGGTGCAATTACCTAACAGATTAAACTGGCTCATGCTCAGCTATTCTTGAACTTCATGTAACTATAACTTAGGTCATAGAATATGCTTGTTAAAACTTCATTCTGAACATACTTCTGAAAATAAGCAGCTACATATCTGCTAAGGCCATTTTTTTCAGTAGAGCTTGGCAAATTTTACCTCTTCCTCCCCCTTGTTATGTCAAATGAAATTATACCTAATTCTGGACTAATACATTGTTAAATTAGGTATATTAAATTGAAGGTAACAGACACCAAAGAAATATAAATTACTACAATGAAAAAGAGGCAGCTCTAAAAGGCTTAAGCACCCTGTCTTTTCACCTTCAATGGCTAGGTTTCAGTTTCTTGCTTTGATCACCAGCAAAGACAAGTCTGGTAGTCAGAGATGAGTCTGTCAGAAAATCCACATCACTCTGGCAGTTTCTGCTGTACAAAGACCTAGAGCTTGAGCAGCAGCTAGGGCAGTCCTTGAAACTGTGTTGGGTGTGAAAGTTAAAATTAATCTAGTCTGTATTAAGCTTCAGCAGGAAAAAAAAATCTTCTGATTACAAAGTGCTAAGAGCCCTTAAATTTTTTAATTCTTCCTTTATGATTGATCTGATAATTTTCCAGCCACTAAAATTTCTGGTTAAAAAAAAAAAAATAGAAGGTACGTAAAAACCGGAGGAAATGCCAAAGATTGTTGTCTGTGGGCTGGTTAAAAATCAATCTTCACTGTGTTCAAATTGCCACAGTAATCTTACATTTAGGTGTGCCTTCCCTGTTCTCCCCACTGAAAACAAAACAAAATAAAACAAAACAAACAAACAAACAAAAACACCTGGTTGTTTTTCTGCCTTTGCAATTAATCAGCTTTGTAAAGTGCTTCATTTGGCGCATTCACACTGTTTAAATAAATCTGTAAACACTAACCTTGCCATGTTCAGGGGTCGAGTGTGAGTATGAATCTTTATAATTCAGGGAGTAAAATACTTCAAGGCGTATCCACAAGAGATTTCATATGGACAATCAGAATTTATTTTCCCAGTGGATGGTGTAACCAGTGTAAGTGAGCACTGTGGCATGTTTTAAGATCTCCTTAACCTGTCTGTGCAAATTGCATAAATCACGGCAATAAAGTCTCTCTATTCAACATGCTGAAGCTGAAGAGCACTGACCAGCTTTTGACCTCCTACTCTGGGCCCCAACTGACCCTAACTTAGAAGTTCAGGCGGTCAATAGCAGGTCACTGGGGGTATCTGTAGTCTTGCTTAATTTCAGTTTGACTGGAAGGTTAAATATAAGCTGCATAGGTATCCTTTGGTGCCTTAAGTCTTCCTGACCATGACAACACGAGGCTCTTATGAAGCCCCCAAAGATGTGGCGAGTGCATGGGGAGGTAGAGGAGGGAAAAAAAAATACTAACCAAAGTTGCTTTTTGCTGGCCATCTCTAGTTTGGCATAAAACAAGTTGGTCATTTATCAGTATAATGGATCTACAGACAGCCCTAAACAATTGTCAAACATTCTTTTAAAAGCCATTAGTTTTTCAACTAATATATATCTGGTTTGAGCATTTGTTGAACCCTTCACTTGTCACTGAAAAGGGCCTGTTAAACTAAACAGAGGCCTGATCAGTTTTCAGCGAGCTTTGAGCCTCAGAGTTCACCTGGGTCATATAAAAGATTTATGACAGCCTGGTACCAGCATCTGGCTGGAACCACGAGTTTGGCAGTGAGCTGAGCCTCCCCCCACATGCCAAGTCCCGCAAGGCTGCCCTGCCGTTCCCAGTGGCTGCGAGAGAGGCAGCAATATTGATGACCTGTACAGATACCAAAGTGGACATCAATAAAAGGAGATGGATGTGAACCATCAGAGTGACATGCCTCGCTGCTGGGCTGGCTGGAGAGCAGGGGAAACAGGTTAAAAAAACACAAGAAAGTTATTTATACAAGCTTCAAGGACAAGGAGTTTGTCACTACTTGCTTGAGAATTTAATCTTAACATGTTCTTTTTTCTGGTTTCCATCAGTCTCCAGCTTTACATGCATATAGACTGAGAACAATACTGGTTTTTTGCAATAAGTATCTCTTAGATTTAAAATACACTAAAGAAACCAACAAGGAAACAATTCTCAAAATTTCTTTCGATTTTATGCTGGAAATATTTGCTTGCCCTCTGGAACATTTTCTGCATTCTTATATATTATGTAAATGACAACAAAATCTAAAACGTGATTTGTATACTTGGAAGTATTATGCATTCATCCATATGAGGAAATGGCAGATGTTTACAAAGAACTGCTCTGCTCTCCACACACAGGATTCAAACATTCTACTTTCCGTAAAGTGATATTCTAAGGTGCAGCAGTTGAGAGATAGGAAAGGATGAAAGCCATAACTGTACACTTGTATCATGTGCTTTTAAGCAGGGTCAATGTTAAGCATGACCTAGCACCTGAGAAGATTGCAAAGTGTTTATTTAAACTGAATTTCCATTTGTGCCAAAAATTTCCTGTACACTCATATTTTGCCTTCCTACCAGCTAAATTCAAATATTTAATAGTTCAGTAACAAAAATGTAGGTGTCTATTTATCACATGCCAATACCTTCAATGGGGGACATCACACCATAACTAATATTTGATTTTTTTTTTTCCTGGAGTCTGTGCGTGATAGGTTGAAACCAGCATACTGTGGAAAATGGAATTTAATAGTTACTAGAGATCTTCTGAAGGTGATACAGTAGATTCTATCAGAAGTAGAAACAGTTATGGAAGAAGGGAACTGTTGTGTGAGGATTCGTCCCCTTTAAGTCATTCCGTAGTGTACCAACAGTGTGTGATGACTCTTTTTCTCCCTGTCCCCATGTTTTGTCTGATGATTGAAATACATAGATTTTCTACTAGCTGGGATGAAGGCCAAAGAATGGCCTGAACTCTGTTTGGCTCAGAGAAACAAGAACTGAGTAGCATATAAAGGAGATCATATTAGATGAAGATATAAACATTTTAAAGCATTTTTAAAGTACCTTATGTAGCAAAAGATGCAATATCTTTTTTAACCAATGCGCTGATGAAAACCACTACTTTTTTTCCAGATTGTTTATGTTACTGATAAATCACAGATGGACTAATTTTCAACCAAGCTGCTTTTGAGAATATATGATCTTCACTTCTACTTCTTGAGAGGAAAACATTTTATTTCCAGGGTATCCACTGATTTAAAAGTTTAGAGGTTTTGTTTGCCAGTGTGTACAATTGAGTTTATCTGGAGAACTGCAATAATAACTGCAATCATTAAACTCTTTTAAGAGTTTTTGATCTTCAAGAGCCTGATAGATAGATGGTAACTCTGTAATTTTGTGATTTTTCATATCCTAACCTGCTTCTACAAATGTCTGTGTGATGTTAGTGAGCACCTTGCTATTTTGAGAAGGTTAGTTGTATTTCTCTTGGTGACATATTAATACTGGGAACAGTTCAAAAGTCCTGGTAGGCTTGTTGCTGCCACAGGAACCCCAGATTTTTTTTAAGGTCCAGATAAAATTTACAAACTCTACAACACCTCACTGACAGTTTACAAGTTCCACAAGATCGAACATGGATTTGACAAACCCTCAGGCATCTGAGAGGTTTTACAGCCTCACAGGATTTCCTGCTGTTTTACAAACCTTGCAGGATGGCTTGTGTGGATATATAAATATATTCAGTAGTTCTTCAGGATTTTATAAAATCATCAGAGCTTCTATTCTTTGCACATCTATTCCCTCACCTTAGGATTAACAGCTGTAACATAGAAAGCAAACTTCATGCTTAGATCACCAAAATGTCCTTTTTCTCACACAGCTGTTAAATAAGTACATTCAGTTAATTCTGTTATGAAAGACCCTAAAGTTCCAAATTTTCACTCTTCTTGAGTGAGTCAGATTACAATAAAAAAAAAATTAGTAAAGAGTGCATATAGTGGAAAATTTATTGTCAAGAATTATAGCAATTTACTACAAAATTCTCAATCAGATCAAAGTGTCAGTTTTCATGGACAAAAGTTAAAAGAAATCTGTGAGGAAATGAAGATCAAGTCATTCCACTGTAAGATATTCATAAAAAATGGTTATAAATCCTCTGTGAAAGAATTTTTATTTGAACATTACCTGATTCATTTTAAATTCCCATTAGTTTTATTTTTCTTACCCAATGAAATAAAAAGAAATTGCGTATATTTTTCAGCATAATTTAGAAATGTGTAACTGTAAAGCTAAGCTCACAGAGGAAACCTATTAAAGTGTTAATTGAGGAAAAATTTTACAATAATCAGTTTTTGAAGGTAGAACTGTGCTTTCTAGTTAGCATTAATTTTAATAGGGATTGTCTGTTGCCAGGCACAGTTACAAAGCTCTCATATTTATTAATAAAAAAATTATGTTCAAATAATACCTTTTTTCCATCAAAACATATTCACCAAGACTGTAAATAGGAACAGTGCCAAACTTGTTAATTGGAAGAACCTCATTATTTTCAGCTTGAGATTCACTAGAGTAGAGGTCAAGGCTAAGCCCAGCATTTCTTTACTCTCTTTAAAAGGAATGCTGCTTCTCATTGCTCATCAAGTGCTGCTACATCATGATATGGAAAACCCTAAAGTTTGGAACAACCAGAATTTTTTAATGTTTAATACCAAAAGCGGTGTAACTTCTCATATGTTTATAACCTCTCATCTATAGACAGACAATTTATAAAACATTACCAATGAACACACAGACACTGTACACATATGCAGTTCCCCGATGAGATTAGGAATTAACATCTCCAAAGGAGGCATATGATGTCTGTTAATGGGATATCACGCCTCACATATACGTTTTTAATGTATGTGAAAATATTGCCTCAGGATTCTTTCCTTTTTCTGTAAGCTACTGATGTTGCACTGAACAAAGATTGCAGTGCCATGAGGTTTTTATTATTATTATAAATAGTTAGATTTAGCACAAAGATATCATTATATTTTTGGGGGAGTGGATATAGTGGAGTAGAGACAGCATAGAGTTTTTCATCACTAAGTCTTTGCAATCTGGCCATTTACTTTTTGCAACTGTCATTAAGCAAATAGTGAGAAAAGCAGACAAAACCAAGATTTAGGAATGCATTTTTTATTTCTTACCACTGCTTATCTATTACTGTATTTGGTCTACCAGCTGAGGAGGGAAATTATAGATGATGGGTAGAGTTCAAATCCATGAAAGGCATATATATATGTATTATTTTGTTGTTGTTGGGTTTTTGGGGTTTTTTGTTTGTTTGTTGTTTGTTTGTTTGTTTGTTTGTTTTTTTCTTCTGCAAACTGGATGGGTTTTTTCCTGGTTCTGGTTACAATGCATGATATCTTTCATCACTGGCTTCTGTGATTTCACACTGTGCTCTGTGACTCTTACTAAAATATAGAATTTTAAGGGTCAATTAATGATGATCCAAACAGCCATACAAATTCTAGGACAAGGTAATTTTAATGAGTTTTAGACAAAGAAGAAAAATAAACATTAGTAACATATTACTAGAGTCCTCTATTGTAGAAGCCCTTTTTGTAGCTAAGTCACTTGGGATCTCTATAAATTCTGACAATTAAGAAATTTTGGCAGATTCCAGAAAAAAACCAGCCATGTAAATGCAATTGTGGGGTTTTTTCTTTTATATCTTCTGATGTGTCATATTTCTTTTTCCCCCTATTCTACTTCCTGGGTATTGTAGCAGCGTTTGTGGAGACTAAACTTTTTATTATTTGGAATTCTATTTTATTTTTAATGCTTTCCTAAAGGCTACACACAGAGGAAACCAACAATGAAAATAACCCACAAGATAAGATTTCTACTCTTTATCAAAAGAAATTTGGGGTTTTCTAAAGGGATGGAGGCTTTGGCATTATGTTTGCTGAAGACATTCTGGAAACTTGAACTCAAAAACTGTAATATACATACAGTGTTTTAAATATGGCCGTGATTATATTGCTTCTCATTATTTTCTGGGAGTACAAAAGCTTGATGACTTATGATATTGCTACCTTGTCCTTTAGATTTTTGTCCTTAAGCTCTTCTGACCAGCATTTGTATGCTTCTTCTTTGTACTTCTGTGCCTAGCACTCTGGGATTGACGTGATTTGGGGCTCTATCAACTGCCTACATATACAAATGAAATAAAAAGAACTGAAAGCAAAACAGAGTCTCATTAACATTGTTCACTCATTGAGGAGGGGATTTAGAAGAGAACCAAAACATTAATTCCTCTGCTTTGTAGCTGCTGCATTGGAATAATGGATAGGCAAAGAATAAAGTCGCTTTCATTTAAATATTATTTTTGTGCATGGTTATACTTCATTGTATTATGCAAATATCCTAGTATACTAGCACATGGGCAATTGTCCTGCTGCAAAAATTGTGTTTCTGTTCCTTACTACCCAACATAGGTTGGGGAAACAAAATAAAATAAAACAGCAAGACAAAAACAGAAACAAAGGTAAAAGTAACTATAAAAAAAAGAGGAAGAAAAAAGGAAGAAAGGAGAAGAAAAACACTTGTAAATTTTTTTCAGAGGCTTCAGTTAACTCTGGCAGATGGATTCTAGATCCTTTCAACACTGTTAATATCATCTAATGTAGCTGGTATATGGGCTGTGTCCACACAATGAGGCAGTGGTGATTACTTCCAAGATATACTGAAGTGTTCATTATGGAGATTCCTGCAGCTTCAGATTTGGTTAAGGAAAAGAAATAATTTTTCTAGTACTGTAACTAGCCACTTCGTTCACCTTTCTGTTGAATGGCTAAGTCCATTGGTCACTTTTCATCCTTTCTTGCATTGAATTTCACAATAGGTACTGAAACACGGAGAGGACCCCAAGTGTCACACAGTTAAGCTGATAAGTTAAATGTTGGTGTTTTCCCAGTAAAACCTCTAAACCATTGACCATCATCAAGACATAGACAGTACAGCTGTGATGATCATGAATCAGCTGAAAATGTCCCGTTTCACCTGAAACAACCAGGCAGATTTCCTTTGTTGTACTACCCTTATTTTAAAGTAAATCCTTTTCAAGGGAGCAGTGACAACTCTAATGGAAAATTTACAATCTACTGAGCTTCTGGATTAAATTACAGTGAGTCTATAGACCAAGAGGTTTCAGAGAAAGCAGTAGTAATTTGTTAATTGTCCTCTTGCAGTTCGTCAATTACTATTGATCTCCACTTATCAGTGTAGTGCTACTATTTTTTTGAAAAATAATAAAATTACTTAATCTTATAGGCTTCTTCTATCTTAAGGTTTGACTTCGTAATTCTGTATGTCAATGATGTGTCAATCTCTCTAAAGCATGTGGAATAAGTGGAGTGTATAGTTGCATACTGTAATTTAACAAATATCTCATTTATAAATAGTAAGCCTGGACAGTGTCTACTAAGCATCTGACAAAACACTGTCATTTGATGGCAACTACTTTTATGCCTCTGATAGGCTGTGGAAGATCAAGTCAATAAGAGAGGATCATTAGAACTGATTCAGATAGTGTGTCTTGGAATAAAGAAGTTGGTGATAGTAGGAAAATCAGTATGGTCAAGTATGATAATAACTGACAGTCTTCAACATTAGCAAGGGATACTTGACAAAAGGAACTGTGGCTTCATAAAGACTGGTGTTACCTATCAACTATTTAAAAAAGAAAGATGTCAAAAATAGAAAGACTGGGGGAAAAGAAGAGGGTGATAGTAGACACTGTGTTTTTTTTCTGGAAAGTAATAAAAGTTTCATGTTTTATCCTTATTTTGTGGAAGACAACTGAGAGTGAGGAGACAATCTGCATGCTCTGGCAGCACCTTACTCTATTCCTCAATGTCCATAAATGTGTTCCTGGAGTATGTGAAACATTAATGCAGGTCCTAGTACTCACTGTTTTGCATGGGTTAGGGTCTGGGTAGAGAAAATGAGAGGGCAACCACAGAACAGCTCTGCTGAAGTCCATGAGAAACAGCAAAAACAGATGAGCAGATGGGCAGACACCTCTAATGGACCAACAGCTTAATGCCTGTGTATCAATCGCAAGACATGAAGTGAGCTGGCAGAGAAGCAAGGATACTCAGCTTTCAACAATTTCGGTTAGTGACATGAATATATATATCCAGAGCAAGAGTATAATCTTATGTCAAAAGAATATCTGAACTAAAATAAATTGCAGTGAAATTTGCACTAAGAAGGAATTCCAATAGGCAATATCTTCTCTTAAGACTGCTTCAAAGTATCCTCAAGATTTCTAGTACAATTATATCCAGACTTAGTAAAATGCCAACTCCACTTGGCAACAACCTTTTTTTTTATTCATAGTCCCTGGAGTGGTAGCTTAAGTCATCCCTTGGTATATTTCACCTGTCTGAAACAGTTTCAGATGTTCATAGGACTAAATTAAACTGAAATTACTCTTTTGCTATAATCCACAGTAGAGCTCTTAGATAATCCCTAAAATAATTCTGAATAAAAATATGGCATCAAACAAGCTTTCAGCATCTGCTTATTAAACTGTATAAAGTTAGTATGTAATATATTTCTAATTCTCTCAATTGTTCTCCTCAGATTTATTCTAATTCTATGCTAATAAGAATGAGACCTAAATTCATGATGTTTCTGAGATAAATAGTATGTTTAAAATCTCAAGTGAAAGGCTTAGGTCAGGAAGTAAACTGAGTATCTGCAGTGTAGTAATGGCTGAGAAACTCTTTGAAATATTATGGATATGTACGAATGAATTTTCACTAATTTATGCTTATAAATTTGAATTTGAAATAATATTATCCGAATAGAGATGCATCACTTAAAGGCACCACATTCACCAAGACTTCAAATTCAATTCTAGTAGAAGTGGGAAGCAAAAAAACCCAAATCATCTGCCCACCAAAATCCACATTTTTTTTGTTTAATTCACTACCATTTACTGAGTAACAGCAAAATACACTTTGTGTTGTTGACAGCCTGTCTTCTCTTCCCACTGTCATGCAAAATACAATGTAATACCTATTTTGTGCTACCTCTGAAATTAGAACTAAACCTGTTATTCATGGTCCAAATTAGTGCCTTCAGGTGGTTTTATCTTCCTATGCTTACAGTCACTGTGAGTTGATCCCTCTCTCTAAAGTGGTTCTCATCAGAGCCCTGTTTGGGCACAGACATCACCTCAAACTTATTTTCAGATGCTCACAGTGCTCAATCACTATGATATTGCTGTTATGAAGGGTATCACTGCCAGTGAAGGGCTATAAGTAACTTCTTGTATTCCTTTGGGCTTATGGTTCACATAGGACTCTAGCACTTTCAATTCCACTTCCAATTTATTTTAATAATTCTAAATAAAATATAGCCATTATCAGCTGCACACTATATAAGCAAATAATACTGAAATAGGATTCTGACAAAATAATTTCGCTGTCAAGTGCTACATTTTCTCTTATATTGAGTTTATTAGATTCATACCCTGACTTGTAAGAAAACTGAAGCACTAATGAGGTTAATGGTGTTAGGCAACTGCCTCAGAGACCTCAAGCAACAAAAATCACAGCAAATTCTTATTATTCATTTAGTATGAATTCTTCCTGAACCAACTTGGATGATTCCTTTTTGCCTGATAGTGCTTTTTTTTCATCTATTAAATAGTGCTTAAAAGCTACAACCTCAGTAAATCAGTACACAGGATCATTACTTCTACGTGTTTCAGATTCTGAATCAAGGATTTCATTCAATTTTCCAAGTGGAATAATGCATGAGGATGTCAAATTGCAAATAACCAGTATTAGAATGGCATTCACAGTGCTTATGTGTAATCAGTGTTATGTAAGTAATTATTATTGACTTAATGTAAGGATTTAAAATTATGAAAATACTAACAGAATAAATTGATTGGAAAAGTAGAGATGCACATATCTGTATTTAAAAAATTAATTAAATGAGTGTAAAACAATGCAATGGTATTTATTAATTCAAAAATATATATTCCTAGATATACATACAGGTATATATATGGATAGTGCCAGTATTATTGATTTAAATTTCCATAAGGACAAAAGAATCATACTGACTTGGATCTGAAAGGCTGTGCTGGGATTCATTACCAGTATGTTAAAATACAAGTTCTTGGCTATGTCACACCCCTGCAGAACTTTTTTCATTAGTAGTTAATGGGCATCAAGCTATTCTTTTCATGGTTTTGAATGCTATTTATTTTTAATTCCTTAATCACCCTTGTTGCACCATAAATCTCTCTTGAGATAATGAGAAAATTCAAAAAATTCATTTCTATATCCAAATATTGTAGACTTATATTTGTCAGTAAGAGCATTTAACATGTAATGCTTTGTGATTTCTCTCATTTCAGTTTGAACACCCAAGGCTGCCATGGTGAAGTACCTCTCAGCTTTTTCACAGTGAACCCAGGTTTAAGATATTTCAGTAACCCAAAAAAATATACAGCCTCAGCTCAGAACTGGAATTATATTTGAAGAGTCCATCAGATGTTCCATAAGCAAACTTAGCCAGGAAAGATACTGCTGCTTGTAAAGACTTCATTTAATATTTAAGGCTTACAGGGAATATGATCCCAGGATTTTTTTGCTGTTTGTCATTCACTAAATTCTCTGTATCTAACACAAATGATATTAAATATCATCAGTGGTGATATTCCTGCCCATATTAAAAAGCTATTTAATGCCACTTGTTTTGTTCTTGATTTCATTAAAACCCTTTCCTGTGTAAAATGTTAATTGCAAGAGTTTATTGTGATCTTGCCCTGAGCGCACAAAGACTGCCTGCATGGGAACCCTTTTACAAGTGTTTTCACTGCAAAGTCACCTTTGGTTGATATCATGTCAGACCTCACAAATACCATCTCTGTTCTACCTGGATGACAAAACCTGGAGGCAAACCCAACCTCCCATGGCTGACCTGGAGCAGAAATGGCTGAACAACATTGTGTGGTGTCTGTGCCATGTCTGGGGTTAGGATAAAAATAGATGATGTCTATGTTCCCTAGAGGTCTACTCTAATATTTTTTGTAGAAATGAACTATTAAACTCCACAATCCTCAGCAGACACAGTGACAGGTTGATCCAGGATAAGTGCTGCCCTTCTAAACTGGTGTGCAGGATTTCTGTTGCATTTTACCCTGTAGGCCACCAGGTTTGCCATGGATAAAGTTTTATCTATCTACCTGTAAATGGATGTAGTTTGGAAAGCAGCATGGGATTTCATGGGATGAAAAGTGCCGTCTAATGGCCCAGTCCTGTTCCTGAAAGCTGTGCGAGTGGTAAGTAGTAATAAGTCAATGCCTCGCTCTGGATTTGGAAGCATTAGTGGAAATTTTGCCTGAGCAGAAACTATGCCACTAGGCATTTTTGAGTCAGCTGCTTTCTGTACATCTTTCAATCCTACAGCGCTCATGCTGTAATAAAATTATATCATTGCTGCTCATTGATGTTAAGCTACCTTATAAATTGCCCCAGTCAGCTGAATAATCTGTTTCCACTGCTTTGCATGGCAGATTGGTCTAAGACCACCCTATTTACACCTATATGTGCCTGAAAATGGGTGTGTTGAAATACACATATTAATTACGAATTCCCCTAAGTTAGTCTTGTAAATGACACCATGATCAGCTAAGCATTTGAAAGCTGTGATGTGTGAAATCACAGAATCACAAAATCAGAAAACATTATGAGTTGGAAGGGACCTGCTAGGATCATTGAGTCCATTTCTGTCCCTTCACAGGACAACCACATTCACACCATGTACCTGAGAGTTTTGTCCAAGCACTTCTCAAACTCTGTCAGGCTGGTGGTCTGTCAGACCACTTCCCTGGGGAGCCTGTTCCAGTGCCCAACCATCCTCTGGGTGAAGAGCCGTTTCCTGATATCCAATTTAAACCTTCTTGATACAACTTCAGGACATTTCCTCTGCTCCGGTCACTGGTCACCAGAGAAAAGAAATCGGTGTCTGCCTCTTTTCTTCCTCTACCCCTCTCAAGGAAGTTCCTGACAGTGATGAGGTCTCTCCTCTATCTCCTGTTCACTAGGCTGAACAAAGTGACCTCAGCCGCTCATACAGCTGCCCCTCAAGGATCTTCATAATTTCTGTTTCCCTTCTGTAGCTGCTCTTTAATAGCTTTTTATCTTTCTTATATTGTGGCACCAACACTTCTCCCATCACTCTAGGTGAGGCTGCCCCAGCTCAGAGCAGAGCAGGACAATCCTCTCCCTTGCCTGGCTGGCACTACTGGGCCTGATGCCCCCCAGGACACACTTGGTCCTCCTGGCTGCCAGGGCACTGCTGGCTCATGTTCAACTTGCCACTGAACAGGACCCCCAGGTCCCTTTCCATGGCACTGCCTTCCAGCATCTCATTCCCCATTCTGTCCATACATCCAGGGTTGCCCCATCCCAGGAGCAGAATCTGGCACTTTATGTGCTGAGCTTCATATGGTTGTTGATTGCTCAACATTCTAACTTGGCAAAGTCTCTGCCTTTGAAGGAGACAACAGCTTATTCGAGTTACAAACTTACTTGGTATCCCTTCCACTCCTGCATCCAAGTCATTTATGAAGGTGCTGAAGAGAACAGGAGGCTCCTGTGGAACCCCACTTGTGACAGATCACCAGTCTGATGTCACCCCATTCACTTTAACCCTTTGTGCCTGACCCATGAGCCAGTTGCTCACCCATGCCATGGTGTGTTTATCCAGGTGTGTACTGCACATCTTGTCCAGAAGGGTACTGCAAGAGATAAAATCAAATGCTGTACTGAATTCCAAAATGATTACATCACCTGGATTCCTTTTATCAATGAGTAGGTGTCATGGGCTCATCTCATGCAGCCACTGTCTCCCTTCCCATCTCGGGGACTGAGGAAAGAATTGGAAGAGTAAAGGCCACAAGACATATGAATTGAGATAAAGACAGTTTAACAGCGAAAGCAAAAGCCACACATGCAAACAAAGCAAAACAAGGAATTAATCCACTTCTTCCAGTGGCAGGCAGGTGTTCAGCCATCTCCAGGACAGCAGGGCCCCATCACCCATTACTATTACTTGGGAAAACAAAGGTCATCACTCGACAAACCTGTTTTCTTTCTTGCCCATGCTTTACATACTGAGCCTGATGCCACATGGTCTGAAATACCCCTTTGGTTAGTTTGGGTCACCTGTCCTGCTGTGTCTCCTCTCAACTTCTCATGCTCTCCCAGATTCCTCACCAGTGTGGCAGTATGAACAGCAGAAAGACTCTGTGTAAGCACTGCTCAGCAATAATGGAAAAATCTCTATATTATCAACTCCTTGTTCAGCAAAATTCCAAAATATAGCCCATACCAACCACTGTGACGAAAATTAACTCTACTCCAGCTCTAAGCCCCACAGTGAGTTACTTGGTCATTAAAGGAAATCAGCTTTGACAAGCAGGATTTGTCCCTTATGAAGCTGGCCATGACTAATTACTCTGTTGTCTGTTCTTCAGGTGTTTTTCAACATGTCTCAGAATAACCTTCTTCATAACCTTAACAGGCACTACAATGAGACTGGCAGCTCTGAACTTGCCAGGGTCATCCTTCTTGCCCATTTTGAAGACAGGCACAACGTTAGCCAGCTTCCAGTCAGCTGGGACCTACCCAGATTCCCAAGACCATTCCAAAATTACTGACAGGTTTCACAATGACATCAGCTAGCTTTTTGAGGATTCTCAGTCATTCCCATCATGCCTTATAGATTAATAGCAATGCAGCTGGACCAGCTGATCCCTTAAAATTTCTGGTTTAACTGTGAGCTTATTCTCACAGCCATGTTTCTTCTGCTCAGAGCACTGGGACACCCTTAGCCTTTTATCAGTTTTGAAGACAGCAAAGAAAGTACCAAACACCACCACCTGTTCTGTGTCCCTGTTTGTGAGGTGACCATCCTTATCCTGCACTACCCTTTGCAATTAATGTACTCAAAAATAACTTTTTATTGCCCCCACATTTCTGGCCCTTCAAATCCAATTGATCCATCAGATATCTTGCTGCCCATGTAACTTAATTTGGAGTTATGGGGGTGCAGTGTATCTACTTACAGGGAAAGTTTGCTTACTATGAAGGGAAAAGTTTTTTATTCTGTGCTGAAGTAATTCAATTATCTTTTTTCCTCTCACAAGCACAACAGATTCTGAAGTTTTTATGAACAGTAGTAAACAGCACATTGCTTAAGTTCCAAGTGCTCAGATTTGATCTAAATATTGCTTCTATTTCTTTTTAATTGCATTGTCACGATGGTATTTTCTTCAAGAGAAAAATCAGAAATGGCTGTATTATTTTAGTTAAAAAAAAAAAAATCCTGTCCCTACCCCCAGAATCTGAACTTCTCTTCACTATTGCAAAAATCTTCCAACAAGTGCCCTTGGGCTTTGTTACTCCTGAACCTTTGCTGCAGTCATCAGATGGTGAATGCTGCAGTTGGAAGAAAAGGAAGAGAAATATGACCATCCACTGAGCTGGTCAGTGGCATTGAAGTACTTTGTATCAGTCCTTTTGTAGTCCCATTCCCAAGGAGATTTGCACCCTGTACAGGTAATCTGGCCGTTCCTAGACTGTCATGGGGCAGCTGTGCTGCCTGCAGCTGCACCACACCTCTCTCCACACCACTCACTATAGGCAGGTTGGCAGACTGCTGCAATTTCCCAGGGAACATATGTGAGTGAAAGGAAATGCTAATTATCAGCTATTCATATGACAGCAGAACCTAAATGGGATTTTATGGGACAAATGAAAGAGCTCCCACCTAAGAGCCTCTGTCAGCTCAAGCCATGAAGGTTTTAGAGCTACAAGAATCCTTTAAAGTGGAAAGAAGGGGATCCTGCTTTCCCTGTAATATTAGGTTTATATATCACTATTAATAATGTTATTCTGGGGATAGTAATGGCCCAGGAAAGGCCAAACCTTGTTTCCTTTGCCACTGCTTGCTGTGGCATTTTATCCCTTTCAGCTCGAAGTGTTAGTGCATCTATTCAGCTTCTAACTAGGATTGCACAATTTGATTCTTCTCCTCTGGGCTGTACAGATGACATGCTTCATATAACTGCAGCTTTAAGCATATACATCTTCGTAATATATTTGTAACTCATGCTTCACATGAGCTGAGTACCAGCACTTCTGATGTTTCAAGATACATTTGGGCGTTCACCAGGGATCATTTCCCCAGCATGCTGGAAGAGCACTCCATGAACCTCCTGCCGTGTTTCCCCAGTTGAGACCAATGTTACTGCTGTTACAGAAGAGTTATGCTGCTGTTAACAATAACGACTCAGTACATTACAGTGGATTTTGCTTTTCTTCCAAGTCCTGTTCACAGATTGTCATGTAGCTAAAAACCACCCTCAGTCTGGTTTTCTGGCTCCTCAGTTGGGTTTGAATCTAGTCTTTAACAGGAAAGATTATGCAGGGTTTTATTGCATTAGGCCAGGCTTAATTGAGAACATAATTTGTAACTTAATCAATTTTCACGTGACAAATTTGATTGTGTGTAGGTGATAAGTTTGATACCAGGACCTAACCCTGAATGTGATGGGTCTGCTGTACCCCAAGCACTTTCTCAAGCACAACACTGCACTTTCCTCAACAGCATGATATGAAAGGCTAAGGTGATACAGCCTTCAGATTTCACTGAATACAGCATGACTTCATAGAACTTTATAATTCTCATTCAGAAAGAATTCACTTTTGCTTATTTGTAACTGTCCTAGGGTTATAAAATTTATTGTTGCTATTTATTCTTATATATTCTCTATATTTTATTTAAATTCACACGTAAAGAGCCCGTCCATATATAGTTTCACATTCTCTCACTTCAATATTTAAAACAGATTTGAGCAGAGTAAAACTTTTGGCTGCCTTCTTTTTTAATATAATTTTCCAAGAGATATTTCAGTATTTTAAAGGATTGTAATAAATGAAAGTGCTACTGAAAGCCTACTGCATCCCCCTATTAAAAAAACCCCACGTTTTTCTTGCTTCCACCACAAAATATTTGTAATCTTGAGATATTTTACAAATAAAAGTGCCCAAAGGTGGTAATTTATGACCGATATAAATCACTAATAAAAGCTGTTTCCATTTTTTTTCTAAAAGAAAATGAAAATTACAAGAGAACAAATTAATTTCTTGCAAATTTGAAGTGAGGAGCAGTAGCAGTAGTCAAGCCAGGTCCTCTAGCATGGAGCTGGGAACCAGACCCTTGCCTTTGCAGATGTCCAAAGGTGTCTTTGCAGTGTCAACCCCGGAGGAAGGCCAGAATTAATGTGGAAAAATTATATTTCACAGTTCTACAAGCTAGGATTTGACTCACAGTTCACACCATTTCTCATCACAACAAAACACATGCTTACAGTATTGAATGTGCTGTACTTTAGTGTGATTTTCTTTGAGTTAGCTGTTGTTTGCATTATTTGCCAAAAGACAGCATTTCTCATCACTGTTGAAACAAAGGTTCAGCACTATTTTAAGCACTATTTTACCAGAAACCTGTCTACAAGGAGCATGGGTAAATTCAGGTTGCAGGATTAGGAACTTCCAAAATGCAGCAAACTCTTAAAAATATAATAAAGAAAAAATTTATTCCAAGTACAGGTCAATGACTTTACAGGAAGCCATGCAATGGGGTCTAATGTAGTAACAGCCTGAACTATAAAATATTAGTCAAGCTCTAATATAGCTATTAATACTCCTTTAACACAGAACAATTTCACAGCCTCATTTGCTAACTGGAATCTAGAAAGTCAAGTTAGTAACTGTGCTTTTTATTCATCTCAGTAAATTCCTTTCATTACTTTTTTAGCAGCTTCTTAGCATAAATGCATTGAATGTTACCAAACTAGATTAATAGCTTTTATATGTGATGTATCTTATATATACATTTCAGTGAAGGTGTTTCAACTCATGACAGTATTTTTTATACACCTTTTTTTAAAAAATGCACCTTTTTTTAATTGAATTGCTTAATTGAATATTTCCCACTGGAAATATTTTTATTATATATATATGATATATGATTCATAAATAAGGGTTTGTCATGTTTATAGTCTTCTGTAGCTCACTTTACACTGTTATAGCAAAAGGCTAGCTTAGGGATAAAATATTTTCAGGTGAGCTGAGCTGCTGTTCATTTATCCATTTTTTAAATTTGCATCCAAGTAAATTTGCTTAAAACCAATGCAAAACTGGGAGTGTTGTGCACTGGCCTTGCATCTTACTGTGCTCCTTTGGAGCGTTATTAGAATTATAACTAGATGTCTACTTCAGTCTCTCTTGAGTTCCTTCATGATCATTCCTGTAATTTTTGAGTAAAATCTTAATAAAGACTGAAATTAGGTATATAGTTAAATTAGGTATATACTGCTTGAAAGCTTTCAAATCCTGTGGCCTTAAATAGCCAAATTATGACAGTCAAATCAGTGTGTGACTGTATGAGAAAGCTTTTTAGCCTGTAATTTTTGACTAGTCAATAAATTTTAAGTCAGTACTCAAAAATAAATTACTAATTACCTGACATCATAAAGAACCATCTTCATTTATCTTTTGTGTCATGTACCCTGCTTTCATACTGACAAAATATGTGAGAAGGTCAGAAGTACAGAATAATCTAAATGTACCTCTCCAAGTCTTTTATGGAGCAGCAAGGGAATGCCAACGCGGCCATGAGTCTCAGCTCTGGTGAGCAGGGGATGAACCATAACCCAAGATAACCCAAGACTTGTGTGTGGCAAGAACTGAGGAAGGGAGGTTCCTATTGTCAGTGCTCTATCAGGAGGAATACAATAACTCCTGTTTTTATCAGCTCATACCTGTCCCAACAGTGCATACCTTTTCATGAAAGCATGATGCCAGCCTAGACCTTGCCCCTTACAGGACTCTGTCCTTCAGGATTCACCTGCTTGCCAAAGAAAGCTCAATTAAGCTGCAGAGGAAAGAGGAATCCAGAAGTGAAAAAGATGAGCACCTGAATTGAGAGATTCAGCTGTGAAACAAGCAGAAATACAGATGTTGAGAAATACAAGAGCCCCCAAAAATATTCACACAGACACACACACACATATATATATTTTATAAGTACTTGGTGTCATATTTTAAACCATGAGACAAGCAATAAAAATAAAACTGGTTTGTGAATCCCACTGGCATATATTTCAGCTGATCTGTATCCCTTTTTCTGGCTTCCCCATTTGCAGAAAAGCTCTTATTCAAACTTCCATGGAATATTTATCATGTACTCTGATGTTTTGAAAGATCAGATCCTTCAAAAGGACCCATAGCTGTTAGAAAATTATTTAATTACATTTCATGCACTTGTATTGAAACTGTTACAAAAAGTGTAAACAAATGTGGGGGAAAGTTAAAGCATAGGGTACATAACTTGTATCTGTTCTGGTTTTGCAANCGCTCTCTCTCTCTCTCTCTCTCTCTCTCTGGAACAGGCGCCCTTTCTCTCTCTCCAGGTCTTCCACCAGATCACAGTTTTCGTTGGGTATCTACCCACTCTGGCATGAGCACNAAGTACTTGGTGTCATATTTTAAACCATGAGACAAGCAATAAAAATAAAACTGGTTTGTGAATCCCACTGGCATATATTTCAGCTGATCTGTATCCCTTTTTCTGGCTTCCCCATTTGCAGAAAAGCTCTTATTCAAACTTCCATGGAATATTTATCATGTACTCTGATGTTTTGAAAGATCAGATCCTTCAAAAGGACCCATAGCTGTTAGAAAATTATTTAATTACATTTCATGCACTTGTATTGAAACTGTTACAAAAAGTGTAAACAAATGTGGGGGAAAGTTAAAGCATAGGGTACATAACTTGTATCTGTTCTGGTTTTGCAAGTGTCATGGTTTGATATTGGCCAAATACCAGGCTCATATGAAAGTTGTTTGCTTACCTTTTCCAGCTTCAATTGGGCAGAGAGTGAAAAAAAATTAATGGAGGGGTCATGAGTTAAGGATTGGGAGGGGGAAAAAAAACACTCTAAGGGCAAAACAGGTTCAAATTTAAAGGTATAAAACAAATTTATTATTAACAGAGTCAGCAGAGGATAATGAGAATAAGAATAAAATAAGCCCTCAAAACACCTTTCATCCCCCCAGCACCTCCCTCCTTCCCACTGACAGTGCAGGGAGACAGGGCGTGGGCGTTTTCGTCTGTTCGTCACTCCGTATCTTCTGTTAGCTCAGAGAGAGGAGCCTTCCCTCTGCTATGCCATGGGACCCCAGGCAGACAGTCTTCCCATCTCTCACTCTCTCTCTCGCTCTCTCTCTCTCTCTCTCTCTCTCTCTGGAACAGGCGCCCTTTCTCTCTCTCCAGGTCTTCCACCAGATCACAGTTTTCGTTGGGTATCTACCCACTCTGGCATGAGCACTTTTCCCATGGGCTGTGAGTGGGTCTCTGCATCCCCTGTAGACTTCATGCATTAGAGAAGGAAAGTTTGTTTCACCATAGTCCTCACCACGGCCTGCTGAGGAATCTTGGCTCTGACGCTACATGCACTGCTTTGATTTTCTTCTTAAATGTGTCATCACATGTTGGATTTTATTACCATTAATGGGTCAGGGTAACTGAGAGGCATTCCATGAGGTTTTTATTCCATTTTCAATAAAATTCCATTTTATTCCATTATCAATCTCAGTGAAGGAAGAGACATGAAAGATGGTAAAACTTATGCCATAACAACAGAAGCTAAAGTTCTCTTTGTTACAAGGCCTTTTAAAAGTTTTTTAGGCAATAGGCCAATGCTAAAAGTTTACAAGCATTTATTCAAGCTAATCAATAAACACTATGTATACACCTTATAGTATACAATAATTGCGAGTTTTATATTTTTTAACAGCTCAGAAATTTTCTATGTTCCAAATATTTCAAGGCCTAAAATTCAACTCTGTTTCAAACCTTTATGTATGCTTATTACAATGCTGTGAAAGTCCTCTGCTTTTTCAGTTCCCACAATGTTGTCACAATCACAGGGGCATTACTAACTTGTCTAACTGAGCCAGCAGCATGTCCATCTTCAAAGCCATCAGAGATTGGCTCTGTCAGATATGATGAGAGCTTCTAGTAGCTTCTCACAGAAGCTGCCCCTGTGGCCCTCCCTCACTACCAAAAAATCAGGCCATGCTAAATCACAGTAAGCCTGTCTCTGAGAATGTGGCACAGAAAATATGTCTGCCCTCTCATGCTTTTGTGAGCTTCCAACACTCTCTACAATTAGGAAAGATCTCTTTATGTTCCAAAAGATGCTGACAAGAATGGAAATTATCTATTATTGGACATAGGTTTGTGAACACAAGCTATCGCTAGATGTGAAACTTACATCCTTCTACAATAAATGGCTGCTTTTTAAACAACCTGATGCCATGAGAGCATATATCTTTTGTATTATTTAATGTCTGTGACAAATAGTTAGGCATCGGAAAATATTCTTTCTTGGGAGACATGAGATGTGGCTGATGAATAGTAATATGAAAAAAAGCTGTAATTGTCAGGGATGAATTTGACAGAGGCAGGAGGAGATAGGAAGACCTCACCACTTACATTTTATTTCATAGGGGAAGTCTACATAGTCTGATTTCTTTCTTCAAATCAACCTAAGAATGTCCTGGTAGCTCAGTTTTTGTTTTGGTCTCAAGATTGTTGTTCAACAAATGAGACTGTTCACTCCTAATAAATTTCACCTGTTTTGCTCCTAGGGTGAAAAGTCCCATTTTTCATTTACTGTCATGCACTAATAAAAGTTGAATGATATTTGTAATACCTTATTTTCTTTCAGCAAGGCATAAAAGCAATGATTTCATTTTAATCTTCCAGTTTTCCATCTCAGAAAACAGAAAAAAATTTGAAACATCTTTGTTTCAATTCAAAAAGTAATCTTGTTGTTTGCATACAGAGCATATTTTATTATGAAGTTTTTATCTCTGAAATCTGCAACATTTTATTACTCTACTAGGGACAGGTGTTGATGATGTATTTCTTTCTTCCATGCAGCAATATATTATAGGAGGTGTTGTTCCTGTGTCAGGAATTACCGTTGATAAAATACACAAAACTCACATGAACTGGCACTGAAATTTTTGAGTGGAAAATGTCAACCTATGTACTTTGCTTTGAAATATTTTGTTTTTATTTAAATCTTTTTAATTGTCTTTACTTTATAGTGACTGCATGGCCCAATCCTGTCCAAATGAAATCTGTGCTTTAGAAATTGAACCATGCTAGGGTACAGTAGGAGGTCTTCAAACTTCAGACCAAGCTTCAGACCTTACCAACCACAAGTCAATATGCGTGGGCAGACACACAGGGAAACCAAAAAATTGATTGTCGACCATGCTGATAGATTTCATTCATTACTTTGCTGTGGTTAAAAGAAGTTTCTTTTTTCTTTAATAACCATAGCAATTAATTTGGAATTCAAAATACCACTGGAATACAAAATCATAACCAAGAGAAAAATCAAAGTATATTGTTTCTGTCAACTGAGATGGTTTTTCTTCCATATTATGCTTGACAGTGGTTTATATCTTTGCCAAACTGCTGCCAAAAATCTTTCAAGACCTTTCCACTTTTCATTGTTGGAAAGAGATCATAATGTTGGACAGAAAAAAGAAATCTTCCCTTATGCCTTTTTAGTATTTAATTTAGGAAAATTCAAGTTCCGACTCTATTTTTACAATGTTTACTGTCTTGATCAAGCAATCCTACCAGGTTCCATAATATGAACATCCCATATCATTATTCAGGATGAATCAAGTTGAGGAAGGCTTTTTAATTCATTTTTAGCCATTTGGCCTCAAGTTGATAGTGCTACAGGTAGCATAAGGGAGCTAACTTGTTTAAATAGAAGTTGAAGAGATAGAGGAAATTAAGACTGGTTTCTGTTTTTTGCAGCACAGACAGACAGGGCAATGTGTTGTTTCAGTTAATAAAATTTCGTTTAATGCCTAAATGAAGGTAGAATAATGCTAAGAGAAAAAGTGGACAATGCTCCCTGGAAAGAAGCAGATTCTTTTCCAATTTGCAGAAAAGTACTGTTTACTCATGACAGCTTGCTCCTCTGTTACTTTACAGAATATTAATAGTTTATGACCATTTGAGGCTTTTATTAATTAACATGCTTTTGTAGTACATGCTTTAAAGAAAGAATTTATTTTCTCATAAAAAACAAACCTTTTCTATAATACTTACCTTATTCTGTCTGTGTTACATGTTAAAGTGCAGTAAAATATGTATGCATAGAAAAATGTACATAATTATTTAACACCTTGCTCATTGTTTAATAAAAAAACCATCCATGCAAGTGCTCAAAACCCTGTCACCCTTGGGGCAAGAGCCAAATGAATATTTGTGTAACTTTAATATGACAGTCTGTGTGTTTGTGCATATACATATAGCTCTCTAAGTAGCCCATACTGGTATAAAATTCAGATAATTTTGTCTCTTTTACTTAAGAATCCCTTCATTTATTCTTGAAGGATTTTGTCACTAACCCACTTTCACTTGTGACAGTCACAGGTAAGTCTCAGATTAAAATTTATGTTCCAATCTAAAATGGATCCTTTCTAATATAGCCTGAAGCTGTTTAGGTTATGAATTTTGTGGTGTCTTAGGATACTCTTCAGTGATAAGAAAAGAGTAGAGATTAGATATGTTCCAAGATGTGTGTACATTCTCTCAAACAGCTGAGAGAAGCAGTCTCTAAAGGAATGTTTCAATTTTTTTTTTCCTCATGAACCGATAGTGGCATATTTCTTTCTTACCAAGGTGACAGCATGTATGAGATGTAAAGACTAGTTTGCTCAGGCAATTACCCCTTGTTGATAGACGATTACTTCCTCTGTCAGACTTGAAAATAACTTGTTGTTATGTAAGTTAAAGCTGTTCAGGGGATGCAGTAGTTTAGTCTGCTGTCCCCTTTATGAGCACGTTTATTTTAATCAGTAGAATTTGCAATGGCTCTTTTTGCGCACCCGCTTGTAATATAACAAAGGAGAGTGTATTTGCACACACAGGGAAAAAAATATTTGATATATTGCAGAAGAGCATGCCTTATGGGAGAAATCATATCCCATGCTCTTTTTCTATGCAAAGAATGTAATGTTCATTTCTAGGGCAGTGGCCCAAATAATTTTTCTGAATAGATTGTTCCTATCCGTGAGTTACAAACAGTATCACTTATACTTGAGAACAATGTCTGACAAAACAGTGATCACATACAGTTGGTCTATGAAATTGTGCCATAGGAAATCAAGACTTGATTTTTGTTTCTTTCTTTCTTTCTTTTCTTTTATGGAGTGTTTTTGTTGCTGTTTGGGGGGAGGGGGAGTTACTTTAAAATGAAGCATACGTTTTGTGGAGTAGCTAATTAATGGGATTTTTTGCAGGAAAATCAGTTACCATAAATGAAAAAATACCTGTCAAAAAAAAATCCTTATTGTATACTTTCACATGAAAACAGAAGTTAAAGTGAAAATTACCCCACTTGCTACTGGACAACCTGCTAAATGTAGAAATATTTAAAATTTTCTTCTACTATCTGAAGTTCAGGAGTCATTCTGGTGAGGTTACTATTGACTCATGACAAGTTACTATTTTAGCTGTGTGGCAGACACTGGCCAAAAAAAGAAATAAAATTTTACCTCATAACAGTTCACATATTTTGGGTCAATATACAATTATAACATCACTGATTAACATATGAACACCAAAACTACCACAGTACATAGTTAAATACATTGATTATTAAAAATATTGCCATATAAGCACATTTTCACTTCCTGCTTAAAAATTAAGAGCCTTCCTTGATGCATGTTAGTAGCCTGCATCAAAATTAATGGTACTTTTGTCAACATTAAAGCTTTTAAGAATAGCAAATAAGTTTTATCACACATCCTATGGGGCAATTGTGGCTAAATATTGTCTTTTCTAGTAACTGAATGTTAAGTTTGTGGACACAACCTTTTTGCATGTGTCATCTGTCTTGTATTCTCTTTGCTTAGTACTGACATCACTTCTACTGGTATTGCTTTTCATGCTGTTGAACAAAATCAGAATTTTTTGCACACCATGCTTAGAAAATAAGCACTGAATTAGACTTTGCATCCATGTTCCTTTGCACTCTGCTGAAGTTTGCTCTGCCTTTAATCTCTTTTGCTTGCAGGAGTTACATTTATTTTCCAGCGATATGTGACATTGTTCTGAGATATATTGTGATTGATCTGTGATTCAATAGTCATATGCTGTACTTTGGAGATATCATAGTTCCCATGATTTGTCTTTTTCTTCCCAACATTGCTGATGCATGTCCTCCATTACTGGTTTGTCCTGATTGTGAGGGGAAAAAAACTACATCTGTGAGCACCTCTATTTATATCTCATGGTCGATAAGAATACTACTTCTTTGTATCAAAATAACGTTGATATTTGTTGATTCTATGCAATGTCAGCTGCTTAATTTAATTAAAAGGTTCTGTATCTCTTCCTAAGAATTCACATGTAAGGATATCACAGTTTCTGATGAAAAGGTACAGCATGAATTTTTTGGGATTCAAACACCTGCATTTTTTTTTCCTACTATTTCTCTACATTTTAACTTTTTGATCTACACTAGAACAGTCATACAGAAGTGACAAAATTCAGAACACAAGGATCCTTTGTGCTTGTGACTTAATCAAGCCCTGCAAGTAACTGAAATACACATGCAAAATTGTTATAATTCTTTGGCAGATTGTTAAGAATAAAGAAATTTGAACCAACTACAAAAGTACTTACAAAATCATTTAATGTCAATTTGATATTTACATGAGACCAGGAGAGTTCCAAATACCAGACAACTTCTTGCATCCATGTCAGAGAGAGGAGTAAATGTTAGAAGAAAAACCCAATTCTCATGGACACTTCTTCTGAAATATCAAAAAGAAAATTAGGTAAATCCTACCAAAGGGAGCAAGGTTTAGGAATAGCAGTGAAATTGCAGCTTACATCTGAAAGGAAAATTGGTGTCAGGCTGAAACCAAGGTAGACTAGATTTTGAAGAGTGATTGCCAAGAATAACTGATGATCCCCTCACTGTGAGGACAATGTGTAATGATAAACCACTGATCACATTAAAATCCATGTGAATTTGAATACGAACACTGGAATCTTCCAAAGTCCTGTTTGAGAAGAACTTGATGCACTCTTGTGGAAGACTGTCTCACCAAGGATATTAAAACTGCAACTGCAGACTTGAAACAGACAAAGATCAACAAAACAGAACTGTTGATGTGCTTTAATTTTTAAAGGTTATTTTCCAAGTCTATTATAGGCCATATATTCCCTTTTTTTTGTGCAAAATCCCATGGGAAGGTAAGCACAGGCACTGTGTACTTATGCAACACTTAAAAAGTGGATACATCAATCTCTTTGGACCAGAGGGCTCATGTCTCTGGAAGAGAGAGATATAGCATTTTTAATATAATATGGTGTCCCAATAAACTCAGGTGATCCCCCTTTGTTCATTCATTTCCACTCAATTCAATTGGCAACTTCCAGCCCAATGGTGAGATCTCACCTTGCAATCTTTTTGCCCTCCCTGACTTGTTCAAAACCTTTGCTAGAAGCCACAGATGGGAGCTTATGCTCAGCAGAACAGTGGTGGCTTACAGTGGAGATCACACAAGATGTTGGCAGCGTTATGCTATGGAAGCATGACACAGCGAACAGATGAACTTCACAGTTTTTCACAGCTTTTCCAGTACCACATTTACTTGAGTGAAGCAAAATTTCCATATAATCAGCTATCCAGAGTCTATCATTTGTCACACGCTGAGCAAAGCCCTGCTTCAATGGTGGTGAATCCGGATTCTGAATACAAAAGGTCTTTTTAGTGTCCTCCTGTGTAAGAGTAAGTTTGTGTGTCTTCAAATTGTTTATGAATCCTCTAGTTGTTTATTCAGTGTTGGAGGTAAGAAAGAGTCAGAATATGAGAATAACTGGGGCCTAACATTTTTTAATAACCTATCAAAGATATTTGATTGAACTTCCTCCATTGATATAGTTGTCTTGTATTCTAAAAAGCCATTTAAAAAGCAACTTTGCTTTACAGTAAGACAAGACAATCACCCTGTCTTCTTTCAGTTAAAAAAGTGAATAGATCTCCCTTGTATCAATTACAAATATTTTTGTGTGTGTGCCTAGTAGTCCTATGAGTAACAATGCAATACAGGATATGGTTACAATTCACACTATATTTTAAATACTATTTTTGCACCTCTATGTGATACTTTAATAAAGTTCTGTACCCTGGAGGGCCTCAGTCACTGGGAAACAAATAAAAGCTACAAAATAAAAAGCCTCTAAATGTATTAGTGTTTTATAAATCAGTGATGGTTTTACACTTTCCTGCTATGTGTCAGACCAGTATGAGGGTCCACAAGGAAGTCAGCAAAACTGCAAATAGACGATGAATATGCCTCTGGCAAAGCAGTTAGGTCTGGGGTAGGTGACAAACTCAATGTAATCACAATACCTGAAAAGAGAACACTTTTTCTTTTCCTTGGAAACACTTACTGCCTATACAGAAAAGACTCAAATCCTCTTTTATGGTTTTCATCAGTCAGATATCCGTGAACCGGATGGTTTCAAACTCTTACTATCTTGGTCTCCAATATGGGAGCACTTTCCTACACTATGAATATTTCTACTGATGGCATAGATAGTTGAAGCACAGGAGAAGCTTCCATTTCATCTGCAATTAGGCATTTAACTTCAGTGTCAAGCACACTTCATTTACATAGAGACAACATGAGTGCATATGAGAGTACATGAGTATATTTCAGTATACTCAAAACAGCAACTTCTAGATATCACTAAGAGGATATAAAAGCTTGTCCTCTTTGCATTTGTGTTTACAGATTTTTGTCTTCTGTCAGTAGGCAATTTGTACTCTACAGGTATTCAGCAAAGTTAGACCCGGATCACTTTGAATGGTCGGAGCTCATAAAATTTTTCCATGAGTTCCTTGGAGAAGGCTAAATGCATTTGCTGAGCGCATGGGGACTCCGGAGAGATCAGCAAGTGTAGCTGGTAATTTGAAATAAAATGCTACCCCGAGATATATTTTAAAAATACCCTTGGTTTTTTGGGTTGGTTTNTTTTTTTTTTTTGAGAAATCAGAAATGTTCACAGCCATTAAGCCTCACTAAGTCTGAAACACAGAATTGTATCAAGACATGTTCTCACTTCAAAAACGTAAACTGGAATCACTATCTAGATCAAAATTATTCTTTGGACTAGCATGAACATTCAAAGATGAAAGGAGATAGGAGAACATCAGACTTGGACAAAAACTGAACTTATAATATTCTTTTTGATGTTCAAAGGTTAGTGGTTTGGGGATCGCTGAACTTCAGACCCATCCAAATCAAATACTTCACCCTTCTCTTTAAATTAGCACTGAGGTAAGTTTTTCATGCTTTTAAGGATTTTATCAAGGGTGTAAATACACTGCTTATGGTCTCCCTCAATTCCAATAGAGTGGTTTAAAGAGATAATACCCTGTACATAAATAGGATTCTTAGTGCCTGCGACTATTACCTGCGGCTCAGGTTCTGTGAAGACTCAATTGGCTGTTTAATTATTACTCATAAAACTTCCATAGATAAGTGTTTCCCAGTGTATGAAGCTGACACAGAGCACTCACTTCTACTCAGAAGTACCACTGCACACTGGACTGAGACAGCGCTAAATGGAATTTTGTTTCTTGGCTACTGATGTGCTGCATGGTCCTTTTCTAGTAACTTTGGTCTTGTGTGTGCCACACCAAAATAGACCGGAAAGCTACTATAACAGACACAGCAATACTTTTGCTAGGTATTTGTGCTGGTTTGAAAGC
>VYXD01012662.1:9740-24071 GCA_013397195.1 Hylia prasina
CGCGGCGGCGGCAGCCAGTGTTTATTAATTTTCTGCTTGGCTGCGCTCGGTGCCACAGCTCCGAGATCATGGAGCCGCTCCACACTCTATTAAATAATTCAATCTGCGAAGAATCCAAGTGTGTAAGCGAACACTCTTATGCGTCTTAAAATTTAATTGCGGAGCTAAACAAGATGAAGTGCAAGGAAGACATAAAAGATATGAAAATAGATGCTGCAGCTTTTGTTTCTCCGGCTGCTCCAGCCCTGCCCAGGAACCTCTCCCCATTTTTCACACGCTGCCGCTAAAGAGTCTGAGCCTCCTTCATCTGCTCCCCCTCCCCTTTGCTATTTACAGCTGTGTTTGCAAGCAGCAGGCCCGCAAATCACTTAATATCCATTAGAGCAGCTCCATTCACCCTGCTGGCTCCTGTTCCCTTATAAATCCTGGTGTTCCAGGGTTTAGGGAATGAGCTGGGAGCGCTCACTCCAGCCGCCCCTTTGCCCACGGGCCCCCCGTTCCCAGGCTGCAGAGCCCTTCCTGCTCCTGCAAACCTCTCCTCCCTCTTGGGAGAGCCCCACCACGCTGAGAGCCCCTGAACCAGCCCTGCTGGAGGGTGAATCTCAGCTACCTGCAGGGCAGGTGTGAGCCAGGGATGTCCTGCACAGGCTGAGAGCTCCCCATGCCCTGTGGCACTGCCCTGGAAAGATGGGAAACCTCAGACAAGGGGCGAGGGTCTGAGATTTATTTGGAAAGAGGGGTGAGTTTGTCTCTTGGGACTGGGGGGTGAAGGAGAACCCATCGCTTGCAAAGGATCAAAACCTGAGACCCCAAACCCCAGCAGAAACCCTCGAGAGCTCATCCCAAGCCAGCCTCACATCCAAGGTGCCAACAAACCGAGAGCAGCCCTGGAGGCTCGAAGCCCAGCTGTGAGCATTAGAGATTTGCTCAGAACATCTGCAAGTGCACGAAACACCTGTTCCTGCCCCAAAAGCCACTCGCCGGGCTCGGGGCTGGTCCCACAGCCACAACAGCTGGTCCAGCGCTGCTCCCACCTGCTGCCAGAGCAGATCCCGTGGGGCTGGATCCCAGGGAATGGCTCAATCCTGAGCCACTGAGCTACAAACACCCCGGGAGGGGGGTTTGGGGTGGAAACACAGGGCTGGGTGTCTCCTCTGTGGCACAGCCCTGCTCAGAGCTGCAGCAGGAACAGATCTGTGCAAACCGTCCCCGCAAAAATCACTCACACACAGCTGCTGCATTTCCCTCTCCGTGCTGGAAGATCCATCACAGCCCTGCCTCGTGGCAAGAGCAGCCAGCTCAGCCCCTCCTGCACCCAAATCTGTGAAATTTCAGCTTTGTTATTACACCCAGGCTCGGAGGTATATTCATGCGATTTCTTCTTGCAAAGGGGCAGCATGTGAGACCTCGGGCTGCTTTGTCTTCATTTGCTCTGCTGCTAAGCTTTTTGAGTTGTTCCAGGGGCTGGTGAGATGGGAACTGCCACAAAACCCTGCAAAGCTCCACAGCTTGAACCTCACCAGCTCCCCCAAAACACGGGGTGGGTTTGCTGGGTGGGGGGTGAGGAGCTGAGACAGAAAATCAATATCAGTAATCAATAAAATACAGGAGCTTTGCTGAAGAACCCAGCAGGCCGAGGCACGCTGGGACAGGGGACCAACAGCACTGGGTCCTCATGGGTGTCCCCATCCCCAAAAAATTGAGGGGGTCTCACCCAGCCCCCCACACTCCTCGCTGCCATCCCCCCTTGTCAGACCTGTCCCAACACTGACAGTGATTGACGGGGGGACAGAGCAACAGGTGAATTAAACAGGCGCAGCTGCCGCCAGGAGTGGTGCTAAATGTCAGAAAAGATCAACCCTGGCGTTCGCAGCGCGGCTCTGCTCCCGCCGAGAGAGGTGATGGAGTGGAAAAGCAGCGTGCAGAGAGGGGAGGGGAGCTCCGGAGGGGGCTGAGAGCGGCTCGGAGCCTCACCAGGAGCCGTAGGGTGGGAGCCATCAGCTTGGATCCATCAACTTCAAGGTCTGAGCCGAGCCAAGGGAGCAGGGACCATCTCCTCCCCCTGGACAGGAGGGACCTGCTCAGGCACCTCTCAGCTCTGCTTTTGCAGGTGCTGTGTGTGCTCCCTTCCCTGCCGTGTGAGCATCGGGCTGGGAGCACTTCAGGACAGCAGTGCAGGTGTGAGATCTAACCCTGATCCTAACCCAACCCTAATCCTAACCCTAATCCTCACCCACCGGCTGTTCCAGATGCAATCCAAGACATCCCAGTCCAACCAGCCTCCCCAGACCTGCCTGCCTTGCACAGTGCCAGGAGCCAGGTAAAAACTTCCTGCACTCCACGAGGGATGTGCCTCTTCCCACGTCCCTCTCCTTCCCCACACAGCACATTCCTCCAGGACAACCTGAGAGAAAATAACATCTGTATTCCAAGGACGCAGGCCCTAAAATAACGTTATTTTGAAGTAGTGCCACTTTAAATCTCGAGCAGTTGAAAAACCAATTTGCACTTAGAAACATTCCATTTGTTTGCAGGTGTTTTTCCTCTTAAGTGGCACCGGCTAATCGGGGCTGGCAGGAGAGCCCCAGAGGGGTGACACGTTGTGGGGCACCCGCTGAGGTAGGGCCAGGGTGGGACATTCCAGGAGAGCCCTGGGGAACGAATTTGTCACATTAAAGGAGTGGGGACAGAGAGGGGCAGAGCTGAGCACCCTCCAGCACGTGGTGGTGTGGAGGGGAGACCTTTTCCTGTGGACATGGTGAGGGTGGAGGAGATGGGGGACAGAGAGGGACGTGGGGACAGAGAAGGACACAGGGAACGGAGCGGGACAAGTGGGAAGTTCAGCTCTTTGCCCGCCTGAGAGCCAGGAGGTGAGAAGGAGGGGAAAAGGGCCAAGGGTCCCGTCCTGCCGCAGGAAAGCTGCTGCCAGGGGATGGAGCTGCCAAGGCTTGGTCTGCCCACAAGATTTCCTCTTCCCAGCAAGAAAGGGAGAGTGACTAACCCCAAACCCAAGCCATACATCAACTTAATCGATGTCCCCGACACCCGGCGCCCCCGTCCCTCACCTTGCAGCCGGCGCCCGGGGGTGCGAGGCTATTGATCCCCCGGATGCCCGTGTGATTGGAGTCCACAATCCAATGCCTGCCAAGCCCAGCCGAGCCCAAACCTCTCAAATCATGTTGACACGTTTAGGAGGTGCCGGGCGCTTCATCCTCCCCGGTCCGATATGTAATTATGTCCTTGTCACCGTGATGTAGGGGCTTGGCAGGGCAATAAAACCCCGGGGGCTCCGCGGCCGCTCCGCGCCGCCGGCCAGAGCGGCTGCTGCCAATTCCCGGCCGGAGTTAGGATGCAGGAAATAGAGCTCAATAAAGCGGCCTGTGGATCACGGCTGAAAGTTTGTCTGGGAAAAACAGCTGGGGGAGATGTCAGGGGCTGCTGTCACCTGGCGGGGTTTGAGCGCTGTTCGCTTTCTCGCCTTCCTGTTGCCGGCCAGGGAAGGAAGGGAGCGGGTGAAGGCTGGAAATGCAGGATCTAACCCTGCTCCTTTCATTTCTCTGCTTGAGACAGCACCAGCCCGATCCCACCGGGCGCTCCAGAGACTGCCAAACCCTCCCCTCTGTTTGTGGCGTCCTGGAACCCACGGGGAAATTGGTGCTTCCCAGCCTTTCTCTCCCCTGAGGGCTCCAGGGCAGCCCAGGCAGGGGTGGGCACAGCACGGTGCCCTCTCAGGCTGGAAGGACATCAGTGGCTTTTAACACGGCACAGCCAGATCCTCACCAGCCGGGCTGCAGCAGCAGCCGTGGCAAATTCCCTCTCCGATTCCCTAATCCCTTCAAAGCCCTCGAAGGCTGCTGGGGAGGTTCCCCCCAGTCCTGCTGGGAGGCAGTGGAGCTGCTCCCCTGGCTGATGTTCCCCCAAAGAGCACAAACAGTTCCCAGCAGCTCGATTCCTCCCCTCAGGGCTCGGCAAGCATAATTTTTCTTCACTAATACATCTTTTGCTTGATGAGCTGTCGATGGCAGGAGGATTTAATCTCCCATACCCTCACTCTCTCCCAAATCCACTAAGGTGAAGGCACTTCATTACAGAACCACTCAGCTGTCCGTTCCTATCGATCACGCCTTGGCATGGGTGACCTTGGATCGATGAGCTGCCGATTATTTAGTGCCTGTTTGCCCTCACCAAGTGCCAGCAGGGCCCGTACCAGCACCTGCACCCAGCTCTAGCAAGGAGCCTGGCACAGCTCAGGAGCTCACAGGCAGGAGCAGGGACACACAACCAGCTCAGACACCGGGAATTGCCATCTGGGGACGATTTGTCTCTTCTTCAAGTGGATTCAGGCCTTGGGTTTGATGTTTCCCGTGTCCTGCTCCCAAAGCAGGACAGCATCGCTCTGCTGCAGGGCAGTCCCACCTCCCCATCACAGCTTTGCCTCCAGGAACCCAAGATTCCCATCAGGAAAAGGGTAGAGAGAGCCAGGACAGTGATGAGAGAGGTCAGCCCAGAGGGGTGACAGAGTCCCTCACTTTGCTCCCAAGCCTCCCCCCGTAACTCTCTGGTGATTCATCCGCCTCCACCACATCCCTTCCATCCAGCCACTGCCTCACTTTTTAATCAAATCCTTTGCTTCCCTTCCCTTCAGGAGCCAGAGCCATTTTTCTATTACATCCTGATTGATCAGGCCCTCGCCAGCCGCTGTCAGCACCGTCTTGGCGCTTCATTTCCCATCCCCACACAGCGGGCTGTGGGCTGAGCCCGCGCTCACAGATACATAAATGAATGCACACAATTAAGGAGAGAAGGCAGGGGGAAATTTGATCCTACTTTTGATTTGCTGCCCCCAGCTCCACACCCCGCATCAAAGCGGGGGAGAAGCCGGAGTTAACCCTGGAAGGCGGGGGGCAGAGGAGGAGGAGGACACGGAGGTGAGCCTGCGATGCTGCTCAGCGCCAGCAGAAAGAGACTCCATCCTTGTGCTGTGCAAAAATAATAATAAAAAAAAAAAATAAAAAAGCAGGAGGAGAGTCTCCAGGGCTGCTCGTTCCTCGTGCTAATGAGCTGTTTTCCACTGTAAGGAACCGGGAGAACAAGCCCAGGCTCTGCTAAACAAGGAGTGTGGCTACGCCAGGTCAGAGATCAGCCACCCCCAGAAGAGAGCGCTGACGAGATGGTAAAAACACGGAATTAAACCTCTTTTCCCTCCTCCCTGCTCATTGCTTGGCAAATTGAACGACTCCGACGTGTGCACACGCGGCTGCAAAAGGCTCGGTGGTGCCTCGTGTGGCCCGGACACCCCCGGCATGGCCGTGGGCTGGGAAGTGGCTTTGGGAGGGCGAGTTGTGCCTGTGCTCCGTGGGGCAGAGCCAGCACAGGAGCCTGTCTGCCCGGGCACTGCAAAACCCCCACGGCGGGTGAAGAGAGAGGCTGGACGAGTCCATCCTCACCGCTCTGTCACCGAGTCTCATCCCCTCTCCCGGCCGGCTCAGCCCCATCCTGCCCTTTCCCGGCTGCTGGCACGGAGCTGCCTTATCTGCGCTGGCACAGCAGCGTGGGCGTGCCCTGCCATCACCCAGCGGAGGATTACAGGGCTCTATCAGTTTATTAGGGGACAAAAGGCGCTCAGCAGAAGGGATCTGAGACAGTGCGAGCGGCTGATAAGAGCCAGCCCGGCTCCTCAGACGCCTCAGCCGCGTCTGGCACACCCCAGGCGGAGCGACCCCGGTGCAGAACGGGCGCTCCGGGCACTGCGGGAGCTCGGGGAGGTCCAGCTGCGCTCCTGGATGAGCAGGGATGGGGGAGAGGCTCCCTGGAAATGCCTCCTGCTCCCCCTGCAGCGCTGGCAGCGGCGCCGGGCTCCCCAAACCCGGGCTGGGCTCTGCTCTCCCCGCTGTCCTGCCTGAGGTGCCGCTCCAAGGTACGAACCCCTCAGGGTCCCCAGGGGGGGGCAGTGGCAAAAAAAAAAAAAAAAAAAAAGAGCAAAAACCCGCAGGGTGGATGAAGCACCAAGGCAACATCTGTGGGAGCACCAGTGGAAGATCCTTGGTTGGTTTTAATTTTCCCTCCAAAGTTTCACGCAGCTCCATCACTTCTCCTCCTTTCTGTGTTGTTGTTTTTTTTTTTTTCCCCCTCCTATTCCTTTTAATTAACAGTGTAATGGAACTCAATTCATTTGCAATCTATTCTGGCAAGAAACAACCCTCCCCGGACTCCAAATGACCTGACTAATAGGGTTAGAGGCTGTAAAAAAGTGCAAGGCAAATTTTTTAGCTTCCTCATCCTAATTATCTCCTCTGAGCGCCGCGACAGCTCCGTGACACAGCGGCCCCGAGCCCCCCCAGGCTGCGAGGGGGACACGCTCTACCTGGGCACACTCCCTGCGTGTCAAAGCTTCGAAATAAAAGCGGATTTTTCCCTCAGGCTCCCATAAAACACAGCCCAAGGCGACCAGTGGGAACTGGGGAGGGATGAGGAGCAAGGGGCCGGCGAACTGGGCGAACTGGGCGAGCTGGCGTTTGCCACCCTGAGGGTGAGAGGGGAACGTGGATAAATAGGCTGGCAGTTAATGCTATTTAGAGACAGGCAGACACAGCAGGTGAATAATGATAATGATCTTCTAACGAGCTCGCATCTGCACAGCACCTTGCCTCCAACTGAATCCCGAAATGCTTTACAAAAAAGAAAATGATCCCAGCACGGTCCCGCAGCCCTTTGCTGGTTTGTTGCCGGCACTGAAAGGGGTGTGGGGAGCGCTGACTCCTCCCGGTGCCCAGCTGTGCCCAGCTCCGGGCCAGAACACCCTGGGGACAATCCCACACTGCACACCAGGACCTGCTTTGGAAAAGCCCTTCCTGCATGGCACCCTCGGATTTTTTCCAGCCGGTCACGTCCCAGCTCTGGGAACCGTCATTTAGGAGCTCTTAAACTGATTCTGTTGGGATGTGACCTAAAAATGAAGGTTTTGATCCAACCCTTGGTTTCCTCACGAGCTCGGAGCAGAAGCTTTCAACAGACCTGGTTTGGGGCAACCTCCAAACCCTGATCCACCTCCAGGTCAATCAGCGCAGTAACCCGGAGTTGTTATGAATTCTCTGTGGGCTGGAATGGCTGTGATTCCCCAAGCTGTGAGGGAATCTCGCCTCTAAAACCTTTGGAGTAAAAGGTGTGTATTCAGGGCTCAGTTCCAGTCCAGCCCTGCTCTAATTTCCAACTCTATTTGTTCTATTGAGTGGTTATCACGTTAAAAATGCAAGGACTATGGATTTCTTTCCAGCTTAAACATCTGAAAACAAATGTGCTAATGAGCAATCTGACCACTATAAAAATGATTACTGACAGCACTTCAAGGACCCAACTTTAATGCCTTCAAAAGCACCAAGAGCAGCAGAATGCAACCGGCTGTCCCAGGGCCATCCATCCAGCCCTGGCCAGCGGGAATTTCCAGATGAATGCTTGTGGGAGAATGAAAAAGTCAGGGAGGAAGGAAGGAAAGCCAAGAATCAAATGATCTCTTGCCAAAGCTGGTCCAAGCCTCGTACAACTGACTCGTGCTTAAGAGGCCGGAGGATGAGATTTCCAGATGCTCGGAATCTCTTCCACCAGTGCAGCTCAGCGTGGCGGAGAGGAACGCTCCAGGTGGGAAGGGACCCTCCTGGGACAGGTGCAGCTTCACCTGGGGCTTTTCCTACTGGAGATTTCCAGGTACAGCCTCACCGAGGGCTTTTTCCTGCAGATTTGCTCCTACACCCAGCGAAGGGAGAGAGGGAAGGGGGGAAAGGGAAATTACCGAGCTGCTGGGATCCAGGCTTCAGCTTCGAGGTATTGGACAAAACCTTGCCCTTCCTCAGTGCCTGCTGACTGATGGTGCAGTTGGAGCTGCCCATCTGTTAGGATATAATCCTCACTGAAGGAACAAAGAGGGGCATTAAAAACCAAACCCTGCCTCAATTAAACCCGGACTGGAGATTTATGGGCGTTTTGCCGGCCCCTTGTTCCTCCGGTGATTGCCCATTCCGGGCGCTCTTTGTTTTCACAAATAACCGCCCATTCTCTCTGCGCCACCACTTTACAGCCGGGAAAAGGGACAGGTGCCAAAGTTATTTAAGGTGTCTGACATCCCCTGGAACGGACAGGAGGGACAGAGCCAGCCTGAGGCCACGATGTTGGCACAGATGGGATCCTCTCCTGTGACCTGGCACGAGCGGGGCTGGCTCCGGGCAGGGGGAAGCGCTGCCATGGGGGATCCCATGGATCCCATCCCATGGATCCCATCCCATGGATCCCATCCTATGGATCACATCCCATCCCATGGATCACATCCCATCCCATGGATCACATGGATTCCATGGATCACATGGATCCCATCCCATCCCATCCCATCCCATCCCATCCCATGGATCCCATCTCTCCTGGACAGGAGTCCCACGGGCAGGTGGGGGATGCAAAGACTCCTCATGGTCACACCACCCTCACCCCTCAGTCCCTGCCAGAAGCAGCTCAGGGGAGGATGAGGAGGAGGAGGAGGCTGTGGGCGATGCAGGAGGGTGGCACCAGTGACTCGACGTGCCACCGCGGCACTGCCGCCCTCACCGCTCCAAAACCTCTCCTGGCTGAGGCTGAATGAGGCCAGGATTGCAGCAGGAGGAGGGGGAAGAGCAGGTCAGCCCCAGCTCAGCTCCAAGGCGTGAGCAGGAGCCTCCCACGGGCAGAACGGGCAGCTGGAGGCACAGACACAGCTCGGGGTCACATCCTGGCTTTGTCACTGATCTGCTGTCCCTCAGCTCCGCTCTCATCCTGCGTTTGCTCTCCCTGTCCCTCCAGACTGCAGCATCTTTCACACCCGCTGAGAGCTCAGAGCCTCCAGGCTGAGGGAGTCTCATCCCTGCGGTGGAATTGGCAGTACAAACAAAAAGGAAAATAAAAGGCAAGAACGTTCCCTAGGGTGGGTTCCATCCCCGAGAGCCACCAGCCTCAGGCAGAGGAGCAGGGTCTCGCTGCAGGTCTGCCCTGTGCAGGCAGCCAGGAGCAGACAGAATTCCCAATCCCAGGGAAGCAGCAGCACACGGCAGCACAGCCAGATTCCGAGGGCACGCCAGGATACACAGAACACTCCTGCCTTCAGATGAATTGGAAGCCGAACACAAATTGCTAAAAGCATGTCAGGGGATGAAAGAGCTGCTGACTAATTGGTGCTCAGGAGCAGCCCAGCTTTGGGTGGTTTTGCCAGAGCCACCGTGGGCATCCTTGCCCTGGCAGTTCCGAGTCAGGTTTGCTTCAAGCCCTCGTGCGTTTGCAAGCCTGGCTGCTCCAGCCCTGCACTCCCGCTGGGAGCCGAGAGCCCAGGGCTGATCCTGCAGGCTCTGAGCAGCCTCCTGGCAGCTCCCCTGCCTTGCAAGGGGCTCCAGCTGCTCTGCCAGAGGCTCCCGAGGAGCCAGAGCCTCTCCTGGCACCACCAGCCGGCTCAGCAGGGCCGGTGGGACCAGCAAACTGCAGCCACCAGCCCTGGCTGGCAGAGGCACAGGGGCCTGGGTTTGGGGTCACCTGGGTTTGGAGCCACCTGGGTTTGGAGTCACCTTTGTTATAAATGAAAGCCAATCAAACCGAGTTTGATAATTTATAAAGATAGATTTTTTTAGGTGACCGAGATACAGTCACCGATAGCCCCGACAAGAGTGACAGTGTCGAGCCCGGGGTCGGCACTGGGTGAACTCAGAGTTCCTCTCTCTCTCTCTGGCAGCAAGTCCCCCTGAGTTCACAAAGTGGTCTCAGTCCCATCCGTTTTTATACATTTTTTCTTGCCCGGGGCAGAGATTCTTCTCTTCCTTTCAGATCGAACACATTCATGTTGGTTTCCTTTCTTTACTCTGGGGTGGACAAAGATTCTTCCTGTGGGGTGGATGAATAGTGATGAGTTCCCAACGATCCTGGCTATCTTGATCGTGGTTCTTTTTGTCCCCTGGTCCTGCTGGACAAAGCTGTTTGGGGAAGTGAGCAGATGTCTGATTGGATTTACAGGAACCTGGTTTCGGGATGTATTTGCCCAGGTGTGGTGAGAATGGGCCATCTCTTGTCCCAGCCGTGGTCCTTCTTATGTTAATGGTGTGCAGTTCCTTGTAGCCAGGTGTAAAGTGTGTGGACCCTTATCTGCTACTGGAGATCTTGTTCTTGCAGTCATATGTAAATGAAGCCTTGTTTCCTGGCAGCCGAGCGGGATGTAGCAATTCCTGCTTGCCTCCGAGGATCTCAATACTCAATCATAACTTTTATAACATACACATTTTATAATTGCACGAATTAACAGACTCTGTCTACAACACCTTCTTGCCCCCAAGGGCTGAGAGCTCAATCCCAGAGCTTTTCAAACACTGGATACAGCCTGCCCTCATGGCCAGCGCGCAGGGTTAGAGAGGTTAAAATCCTTTCCCAGGGTCTCCGTGTTGGCTGGGACATCGTCCTGCTGTTCTGCCCAGGGCTGATCCGATCTCTCCTCTCCTTAGAGACCTCTGCCCAGGCCTGGAGCACAAAAGGCTGGGAGTGAGTGTCTCAGGGCACTGGCCAGCACCTCCCAGCCCTCCCAGTCCCAACTCGGGCCCTCTGCAGAGGAAGCACCGGCTGCGGCCCGGAGCATCCCCCGGTTTGCTCTGCTCTGCTCCAGCCGCGGGGAGGAGGGGAAACAACTGCTTCCCTGCCATAAAACACGGGCTTTATTAGCTGGGGAAGTCAAACGGCTCTGCAGCAGGATGAACACCAGGGAAAGCTGCCCACACTGGCCAGATGTGAACTAGGAGGCAACACAAGCGCCTCCCAGGCAGATGCAGCTCATCCTCGGAGGTGAGGCTCTGCAGAACCTCCTTCTGCTCATCCCAGAAGCTTAAATCAGCTCATCCTTTCAGTCTAATCACGCAGTGATCCAGAGGGATGCCCGGGCTGTGTCCTTACACCCGAGAGAGAAACAAAACCCAGGCGACCCAGACAGCTCCTCGCTTCCCCCTGCCGCTCCTGAGCACCAACAGCTTCCCCAGCCCATCCCGGAGCGATCCCGTCCCCTTCCCCCGCTCCCGGCCATCGATCGGGGATGAATCAGGCGTCTCGGATCGCCACTTATCGCACAAGCGCTGCTCGCAGACCGCGCAAACACATCCTCCCCGCAGAACACTTCACGGAGCCTTCGCAAGCGATTAACGCCGCCGGGCTCCCACCGGGGAGTGGGGGACATTAAAGGGAACAAGCTCTGCAAGCGCACAAACGGAGATTAGCTTGTTGACACCGGCTGATCGCTGTTTTCTCCTTGCTCCTGACACTGCTCCCACCTCCCAGGGAAGTCTCCTGCAGAAGGAGATGAGCTTGTTCCGTCCACAGAGCCCTTCTCAGGGGGGTTTTGCCAAACTGGGGGTGATCTTTGATTCCCAGCCGTGCCCATCACCTCCAGGCCATCCTCACGGCCTCCAGGAGAGCAGGCAGGACAGCGCCCATCCCTGGCATTCAGGAAATCCAGCTGTGCTCTTGGACCTCAGCAAGACACCGGCTCCCATCGATCCCACAGGCATCAAACACCCTCAGCTTCCCTGGTGGCTTCGGGACTTCATAAAGAACCGGGCAATTTGTCCAGGCAATTAACGGGAGGAGCTGAACCTTCATTCCCGGTGCCCCGAATCCTCAGGCCATTCTTTCTTCCCCTAAATGTGCCCTTCCTCCATTCCTGGAGAGGTGACCAGCTGGGAGCTGCTGCCCAGCAGGCACGGGGTGATCCTGCCAGTACAAACACCAATAATTACAGCATATTTACACCCCACAGCTGAATGAACTCATTTAAGTCAGCAACAACGGGTCAAGCCAACAGTAACTTGTCTCCATCAGACCCACGGCAGGGCCAGGGGAGCTGCGGGAGGGAGAAGCCCTTTTATCCTAATTAAAGCACAACCTGGCAGAGCTCAGCTCCCACCTTTCCAACACCTTCCACCGAACTGCTTAATCACAGGCAAATGAGTTTCTGTAATTACAGCAGGAAGGGATTTATCTCCAGACGCAGAGGTGGAGTAGCACGACCTGCAGAGAAAGGCGGTGTCAGCAAAGAGGCTGCTGGACGTGCAGGGGGATCTCTGAGTCCCTAAATCCCTCCCTGATCCATTCCAGAGCCAGCAAACATCAGTTTCTGTGTGCTCAGACTCCAGGGATCGGCTCCATGCGCTCTCTGGCACTAAATAACTTCTCCATGAGGGAGCAGGAGCATCCCTGGGAAGAGGAGGATCCGTGGCAGGTGGGCAGTTTTGCTCCTGGCTGAGAAATCCAAACCCAAATCTGTTTTTCCCTCTCGAGGCAAATGAAGATGTTTTTCCAGGCTGGAATAGGATTTGACCACTGGAGTGATTTTTTTTCCTGCAGCACTGTTCTGTCACAGCCTGAGAGAGCCAGAGGAGTGATGAGGGCTCTGAAAAGGGGCTCCTGCAGCAGCTCCCCCTCCTTTACATCCACTCCCTGCTCTTGCAAACAGCTGGGGAAAAGGAATTCCTCGGCCTCACCAGGGTTTTGTCTCAGCAACTGTGTTTAAGTCAATATTCATTTGCTGTGTACGGCAACTTCAGTCAGGGACTGGGGAAAACAAACACTGCACAAACAGTGCCTGGGAAAGGCAGGGCCTGGCTTAGCACCATCTTCCTGGGGAAAATTCTGGAGCTGGAGCTGCTCCTGGAACGCTCTGGAGCACGTGCCACTGTCACCAGCAGCCTGGGGACCTGCCTGAAGTCACCAAGGTCAACACAAAGTGTGTTTCCCTGTTCAGGACTGGCAATTTAACCGAGCAGAACGAGGCTGGCAGCCCCAGCCCTGTCTGGTCGATGCTTCACACGTGCAAATGGGCACCACGGCCTCCCTCCGAAAGCTCAGCAGGATTTTTCCATCTCCATCTTCCTCTCCAAGGAAAACGGGGCATGGAATTCATTCACTGAGCCCACCTCCCAGTGCCTGGCTGCAGAGTCCCTCCAAATCAAGAGGAAAAACCTTTCCCTCAAGCTCTGGGTTTGGAATTAAGCACGTGCAGAGCACTCGGGGCCCAGAGCAAAGGCAAGGAAGGGGCTGAAGGCTCCAAGTGCTGCCTGTCCAAGGCTGCCTCGGGCAGTCCAGCTGCTCCTGAAGCATTCCCTGTGCTCCCAAATTCCTGCCTGGTGATTGTTTGGGAGCTGCAGGTCACACCTCACCTCCATAGCAGCACCCCGGCCCTTCCCAGCTCCTTCCCCTTCTTTGCCCAGAGGTTCGTCCCTTCCCACAGAATCTCCCACCTCTCCTGGCAGCTTTGCCTGAAGGGCTGAGCAGGGTCTTGGCTGCACCCCCGGGAATTCCCTGGGCTCCGTGGGAGGCAGCTCCAGCCTTTGGATTAAACAGGCAGGAACATTAATATGAAAAAAAAAACCCCAACCAACCAAAAAAACCCCAAAGAAGACCAAAACAGCAACAACAAAAATCAGAAGCTTCTGTTACACCCAGAAGCAGCAGGTTCATGCACTTTTGGAAGCACTTCTGAAAGGCAGATTAAATCAATACAGAGATGGAAAGCACGGGCAGCACACAGGCAGCGGTCCCTTGTTTTATTCCACACAGACTCACATTAAAAAAAAAAAAAACTTAAAAAAAAATCCCCTAAACAAAAAAAATTACAGTCAGAAAAGCAGAGCAGGAACAATGATTTCTTGATTTCCTATATTTTATTTTCCCCACCAGTGACTTCCAGATCAAACCCACTCACTTCCCAAGCTCCAGCGAGGGCGTTTTGCCCCCGCAGCTCAAGCTGAGCTTTTTCACTTCACACCCCGACCCCAACACGAGCCCCCCAGCCCAGAGCTGTGACAGCTCCGTGCCCAAACTGGGCTGTGGTTCCCTCCTCGTTGGCTGCAGCAAGAATAGAAACAAAAACCCAGCCAAGTTCATTTTTCTGGCCGGGGACAATGCCCCAAGGTGCCGGTTCTGGGGCCTGTCCCGGGCACTCCGGCAGCGACCCCGCATTTCCCCGCCTCATTCATCCCCTCCGCGCTCAGAGCTGGCACCAGCGCGGGTCTCGGCGCGTTAATTAAAGGTTAATGAGCGTGCTCAGAGCACAGACATCAGTGCCCTCTGCTGGGACCAGTCAGAAGGGTCTGCGGGGAGCACTGGGCACCCCGAGNCATCCCCATCCTCATCCTCATTCCTATTCCCATTTCCCATTTCCCATTTCCCATTTCCCATTTCCCATTTCCATCCCATCCCCTCCCATCCCAGGCTCTGCTGCCCCGCAGGGCTCTCCCAGCCCCACATTCCGTGTTCCAGGCTCTGGGATGGGGATGTCCCTCAGGGAGCCCCGGG
>VYXD01012662.1:24572-43852 GCA_013397195.1 Hylia prasina
ATCCACCCTTCCCAGATCTCACCTTCAGCAGGCACACCTGATGCTGAAGGAGCACTGCTCGATCCACAATCCCATCCTGCTCGGCCAGTGGGGCCAGGGAGGGATGCATCTATTCAGCACAGGCAGGACTTTTCCTGCAAAGCTCTCTTGGGCACAAGGGACAGCCAGAATGAGGAGAGGAGAGGGGCTGCATGGAGGTGTGGGGACATCTCTTCCTTGTCACAGCTCCGTAACATCATGGGTGATGTTTTGAGGGCTCAGGCTGAAGCTCTGGGCTGGGCATGGAAGCCACAGGAACTTTTTGCTTGTTGTACTGAACCTTCAGCCCCTGCTGCAGAAACACCAAGGACTCAATCCCAGTGGGAACCTCCTCTCCCACCCTCCTCCCACACACTCCTCCAGTTCTCCAGGAGCCACAGGATCAGGTACCTTCCCAAATTTTCATTTTCCAGTTATGGCTGAGCCAAGGCAAAAGGCTGGATTTTCATCCCAAGCATTTGCTGGTCCCTTCCCAGAGTCAGGAGCTAAGGGGGATGGGCTCTGTGTGACATCCCAGCGAGTCCCACCAGCTGCTCAGTCCCTGCTGGAAAGCTTCAAAGCAAGGGAAAAACTGTCACTGAGCCAGGGAAGAGCTCCAGGCTCTTTTGTACCCTCTGCAGGGGGACGGTGTCAGACTGCAACCTGAGCGTGGCACTGGCTTTGATTGTCTCCCTGTGACTGATGAGGGAAGGGAAGTTGTTGTCAGGGTTTTGATGCTTCCCAGGACTCTACCCCCTGGATGGCAGCATTTCATTCACCTGCTCCACGAGCAGAGGGAGGAATATTGGCCAGAAACTCTGGACTGTGGGATGGATACAGCAGGCCCCATTGTCACACAGAGAGGGAACACAGTCTCCTGTAACCTCAAGGTTTACTCAATGTTCTTGGAGGTCCTTCTCAACCTAATTGATTTTGTGATGATGACGCAAAGCTGATTCTTTGTCAAGTTTTAATTCCGGGCGAGGCTTAAACAACTTCTCCTCTGCTCCCGTGGCAGAGGGAAGCTCCAGCTGCCCGTGCTCGTGACAGAATCCCACAGTGGGACAGGGCTGTGCCAGGGAAATGCCACCCATGATGGGGACAGAGCTGTCCTTGCAGCCTGGTCAAACACCTCCTGCCAGGAAGCCACAGCCGACGTTTCCTAGGACAAAACTTTCTCCAAAGCAGACAGAGATGGAAGCAGACACATCCCACGGCTCCTGCCACACGTGCTCTCCCTTTTCCTCCCTGTTTGCTTCCATATGGATCAACACCTCCTGGCACAGAGGATTTGCTCTCATTCCCAACACCCAGCACAAGAGTTACCACTGCAGTGACATGACCTTCAGCTGCTCACAGCCCAGACACTTCCTTCTGGCAGCTCCCACATTCACCCTCAAATTATATGTACTGTATATGACTGTTAAGAATAATCACAGTATTTGCAGTGGTGTGTTAGGCACCAAATTATGTATAGGCAAAGCGATTAGAGAGCAGAACAAAGTGGTTGTTCATGCAGCTAATGGCCAAAGTACCACTATTTTCCATCAAGACAATTTGCAGCCAGCATAGCATCTTCTCACTCCCTAGCCAGGAGCAGCTTTGCATGAAATCTTCAAAAACAACTCTGTTATCACAAGTCTCAACAGCAGAGCTCAGAGGGGGTTGTAACAGCCTTGATAGTCTTTAATTCTTCTCACCCCACCGCCTTTCCCTCCTGTCCTCAGTGCCTTCCTCTGGGAGATGTGGCTGAGCGTTGCCGCAGCCAAGCTGTGTATCCAGCACTTAATGGCATTAAAACTTCTGCTGACTCCCATCTTTAGATAAAAACCTGATCTTCAGGTTTGTTTACTAAAAATCAAAATCAATAACCATCTCAGCTCGCTGTCCTACAAGCCTTCAGTCTCAGCCAAGCATCCAGAGCCCTGTTTCCCAGGAGGGTGACAGAATATGCTCAAACCATACACAAAATCCATGCCTTCCACCATCACCAGAGTCTTTTCATGGGTAAAATTTCCTGGTCCAGGTCCTCCCTGAGGTCCTCCCTCCTTTTTCACATGGGTCTTGTCCAAAAAGCCAAGCACCTGCTTTATAAAGCCTGGCCAAGCCTAGAAGGAGCTCTCCTGTGCCAGGCCCTTGGAAACAAGAGACCCAACCCAGTAATTACTCCAGTCAAACCAAGAAGGAGATTCTTTTAATGGCAGATTGTCCCGTGGGGTAGGGAGGAAACACCAGAACTTCTAGGGAGATGAGGAATCTTGGGCTGGGGCTGATGAGAACCTCAGACCAAGGATGGAGAAGGTGCAGGAACTGCAGGGAAGGAAGCGAAGAGGCTTTGGGAGCAGGAGAACAGGAATGTTTGGTGCCCTTGATAGCTGTGGCTCCAAGGTTGATGGAGCTGCCAGGAGGTACAGCATGTTCTCTCCTATTGATCTATCAATGTCTGCTCTCCAGAGGAGGGATTACTCACTTCTGATAACACAGCAAGGTTGCCTCTGATGAAAATCAATGGCTCTGACTACCCAGCCTTCATTTAATTACATCACGCTGTAAATCCGGCGGGAGCAGAGCAGGGACATTCTCCACCACCACCACCTCTGCTCCGTGCTCCTCTCCCCAGTTTTGCACGTGTATCTTCCCAGGATTATCAAGACAAATGGCTTTGATGAGAGGAGTTTTGCTGTCTGTTCTGCAGCCAAGGAAAGGACGGGGGGACTTCTCCATCACCTTGGCCCGCAGCTGGCAAAGCTGGCCACGAAGAGAAGGACACCAGAGATGTGCAGGCACTTTCCTGGCAATTAGCTTTGTGGGAAGGAGGATGGCATTAAGACTGAGTGTGAGATCAGGCAGCTTTTTACAAGCTAAATAAGCAACGAGCAGTTTGAGAGAGATTTTTCCCCCTGTTTACAAGGCCAACCAAGGCCAGGTTAATTAATCTCTCTTTCCAGCTGCCCTTCTCACTAGGGCTTGTTCTTCACTTTGAGCAAAACACCCGAGACAGCTGCTCAGATCTCTCGCATTGCAGGGTGATGAAAACAAAGGCACAGATGAAAATTGCTTTAGAGCTTAGCCTCTCATAGAAAACAAACGTGCCATGCTGTAATTAGGACTAGGCGTGCAAAAAAAAAAAGAACCAGATCTTTGACCGGTGCTTAACCAGGGATAGTAAATAAAAACAACAACAATCCCTTCCCACACACACAGAGCACAAAACCAGGCAGGCCTGTTTTCCTGGAGCTCACAAAGAGGGTGGTTCATGCCTCTTGATCCTCGCACAAAGGCAGATCCCAGGCGCAGGCTGTGGCTCTGTGCATGCTAAAACCCGCCCCATCAAAACAAGGCATTCAAAGACACTCTGCTGCCCCTGGGGAGGGTTTATACCCGGCACAGACACGCAGCCAGCAGTGGTTCATGAATCGCTCGGAGCTGTTCAGCTCCAGCAGCCGGGGCTGAGGTACAGAGCATCATCTGGAGCTGTGGCACAGCCCCTCTGCCAGCCAGCAGCTGGACATGCCAGCGCTGCCATTTGGAACTGCCCTGCCGCCTCCTCCTCCTCCTCTTTCTCCTCCCCCAGGCACGGTTTAAGGCATTTAGTGGCAGAGATAAATTCTCCCGTGTTTGCTTTAATGAAAATGTCCCCGACAGTGTTTTCTTTCCCTGGCCGTTAACAGCACAATTCGAGCTGTGAGGCCTCAGCCAGCTCTCCCTGCACTAACACCCTCCATCCTCAGCTCATCCCGGCTCCTTTCCCAGCACTTCTGCAGAGAACAGAAGGCAAAGGCACAGCAGGCACCAGCAGCAGACACTTCCACAGCCCTGCACCAGCCATGAGCTAAACTCAGGAACTGTGATGCTTTAACACAGCTGGCAAACATCTGTGTGTGGGTCTCCTGTCTGGGGGAGGCTGCAGGAAGCTGAAATTCCCCAAGTTTATGGGGTTTGGGTAATGGGGTTGATGGGCAGCAGGATCTATCTGGCTGTCCAGAAATCTCAGTCAGCACCAGGCTTTGCCCTGTCCCAGGAAAACATTTCTGATCTCACCAACCCCACGGACAGCAGCCACAAAAGGCCCAAAAAACAGGTCAGAAGGTGCAAGAGCTCTCCTGGCTCAGCTGCCTGCAGGTAGGAGAGCCTGCAGGTCCAGCAGGGCTGGCTGAGCATCCCTGACAAGAACCGTCCCCCTTCCTCCTGTGACAAGGTCCCCTCTCCGAGCACGTCCCCTCTGCCAGGCGGGCACGGCTCTGCAGCCAGGCTTGGAGCAGGAGGAAGGTGCCAAAGCCTTGAGTCACCAGGCTCAGAGCCCTGCAGAGCCTGGCACGTCCCCGGGAGCTGGGGACACGGGGAAGGAGCAGTCTCCATGTGTGCTCGCTGCTCCTCAGCATCCAGACGTCATCTCCAACCCACTTGCTGACGGCTGACGCGTTCCAGGGAGGGAAAAGACACCCTTAGGAACTGCTCTTCCTCCTCAGCAAGGCTGTCCTGAAGGAATTGCCAAAAATATGCTTTTTCTCTGGGTTTTTGTGAGGGCTGTGCTGGCAAAAGGACGGGCTGCAACTCCAGGGAAGGGGGATCTGGAGTCAGGTATTCATCCTACAAGCATGGGGGCAAAAGGGTGCCTGGTCAGGAGTTGTCAGCAGATTTCTGTTGGAAGGATTGTGGCAGGGATTCTCAGGAGACAGCTCTCTAAGAAAAATTAGAGGGGAGGGGAAAATACCCTTAATTTCTAGATTATCTTATTCCCTAGCCCTTTGCTATCAATTTCTTTGAGATATGGCCGGGGATATCAGCAGACAACTCCTTATCCCTGGCTGCGGAACAACTCTAAAACAGGGAAACTGCTCCTGGCCCAGCGACCTCGGAGATCAACTCTTCTTTCTCTGCTGTCAACAGAAAGACTGAGCTAAGTTACCACTAGCACATTCCCAAGATTCTTCCCTCAAATGTGGCTCAAATTGGCTAATGCATTAGGAGATTACTGGGGTGGAAAGGGCAGGGGAGATGGACGGAATGCAATCACAAGGGCCTCGTTTCTCCTGGAAGCTCTATTAATGGACAAGGAGCCCTTTGGCACACAGATAAGCCCCAGGCAGAGGGTGGCAGTGAGGAAGACAGAAGGAAAATGCCTGCTGGGGTCGATGCTTTCCTATTCCACTGGCATCTTGTCCCAGGCCTTCCCTGCATCAGCATTCACACAGGGGACAGTTCCCTGTCACACACAGCAACAGCTGACCACTAATTAATCCCAGTGCCAACACTGCCCAACCTTTCCCACCCCTCCCACGTTAATTTATTTAATTTATTGCTGTATTATTGCCAGACTCATGAGTTAACTTCTCTCCAAGCAACTGCAAAGGGGAAAGATCTGGAAGTTATCCCAGGGCTGTGTAAGACAGGAAATCATTTCCCGTGTCAGGTCCTGAGGCTCGCTTTGATCATGTAAACACACACAAATCAATTGGCTGCGGGATGGATGCCAGAGGTGGGAGACAGGTATTCCAGGGAGCCCCAGCCACTGCTGCTGCAGCCTCTGCTCTGGGAAGAACATCCCTTATCCTGGCTGACTTTGATGGAGGGATGCCAGCTGGCATCAGGGAAGATTTATCCCTTGTCACACAGCTCCTCCGCAGAGCTCGACAGCAGCTCTGGGAACATTCAGGCCCAGGAGCAAAGTCTCTTTAAGTGGATTCAGCAGACCTGGGCCAGTTCTCAGCTTCAGGAGCCTCTGGCCTGGCATGGCGTGGCCCTGGACGTGGCACAGCTCAGTCTGACTGGATTTATTTCAGAGCTCCACGCTCGCACCCCCTGCGATGCCGTTTCCTTCCTCTGAGCTCTTCCAGCCGAGCTTGTTAAGCCTCATCACAAACTGTAAACCTCAACCCCAAGCTCCACCAGCGCCCCGAGCTCGCTACCCAAGCGTTGGGAGATCTCTGCACAGCTCCAGCAAATCATTTAATCCCTGTGCCTCATCTCCTCTGAGGGATCATTCCTCCTCTGTTTCCCAGTCCCTGGGATAAAGACCAGCCCCAGATTTGGTGGCTGGCACTGGGGGTCCCCAGCCACGCAGATGGGGTGCAGCCGTTGATGCTTTAGGATTTTAGCTTTTCTATTCTTCATATATTTGTAATCCTGTAATTGTTCAGTGCATGACTCTGAGCTCCATATACAGTGCTAGCTGCTGTCTTCCCGTTTTGATAAAACAATTCCTCTCTAGGCCTGGGAATCAGGGACACCTCACTAAGGCCCCGAGAAATGTAAAAAAAAAGTGACTTGGGGGAGAGAAAATTTGGGGCAAATGACTTAATTACCTGAAGCTGTAATTGGAAGATTAACCCCCCCATATGCAAATGGACCAAACTGATACTGTAGTATAAGGACCAAACTTTCACCTAAGTGTGGAAACTCATGACCCATCATCCATTTTTTGGGTGTAGCCCATGGGAGGGGGTTTGTCTGCCCAAAATACCTGGAGGCCCTTCAGTAAATAGAACTGCTTTTATTCTCTTAATTTTGTCTGGCCTCTGTTTTTCGGTATCACCGTGATGGAGATTCAAACGCTCCGAGCAGGAGCCGCCCCAGCCCAGGATTAATTCCCCAGGGATCCGTCCCTGAGCTCCGGCTCCCGGAGGCTGCTGACAGCACACGTGCTGCCGCGGCACGGGGAGCTGACCGAGCCGCTTATCGCCTTCCCCCGGGCTTATTACACCTCGGCAGCTTTGTATCTGGGAAAAAGGAACGCCGGGAACCCATCTCAGCGCCGGCGCTCAGAGCGGAGGGCTGAGATAAACACGGGCTCCGCTTTGTCAGGGGCTCTTTATCTCCCCGAGGGGTCTGTGCGGGCAGGGCAGGAGCCCAGCGATATCTCAGCAGGCTGCTCAGGCTCTGTTCTGGCAGCTTTCCGCCAGGAGAAGGTTTGTATTCCCAGCAGGAAGGGCAGGTGTCCATCAACACCCAAGCGGGGTCAGCAGCCTCTCCCTCAGCGCCCCAGGGATGGACAGCACCTCCCTGGCACAGCGGGACAGCAGTCCGGCGAGCAGGAGGATTTTGGGGGGTGAAATTACATCCTCAGCTTTCAGGGAACAAGGGGAGACTCTTCTTCCCCTGGAGACCCCAGGGAAAGAATCCCTGAGGGGATGATGGAGGACTGGGGCGGGAGGCGACGGCCTCGGGCTGCGGCAGCTGGAGGAGGCCACAGCTCCCAAACCAGCTCCAGCGCCAGCTCCTTTCTCCAGGACACAAAACTCCAATGTCAGCTCCTGGTGACACCGAAATTGCAGTTTAGGAGAGCCCTGAACCTGTCAGGAGACCCTAAGGCTGCCCCCAGAGCTCTGCAGTGCTGGTACAGAGTTTGGGGACGTGGGGAGGGAGGATCCTCCAGCAGCAGCCAAGGTGGAAACAGGCTGTGAGATTCATGGAAATGGCTCTGCTGGTCCTCGGGCAGCCTCTGGCCGAAGGCTGGGAACTCACGGCCTCTCCTGCCTCCTTCATCACCTCCAGCATGGCAGGAGAGGAGAGGAGGGGTTGGGATGGCCCAGCCTCAGCCTCAGCTGACTCACAGCTCTGCGGTGCCCCCAGGACAAATCTCACACCCCGAGGGAGAGGAGGGTGAGGAATGCAGGGTCGTGGCCAAGAGCCCTCCCTGGGCCAGGGCAAACACGTGGGTCTCACACGGCGGCTCCAAGGTGAGCTGGGGAGGGAAAGGATTTAACCCAAGGTGGCCAAAGGACTCAGATTTAACCCAGGCAGGCAGCAAAACTCAGTCACATCCAGTGCTCAGTGGGGGTGAGCTCCAGTCACCAGCTCCACTCGAGCCCAGGGTGTTTGGCTTCCCTCTTTTAGCTCAAACTCAGAGTTCTCCTTTCTTCCTCCAGCATGGATCAATCCATGGAAATGAGCTCCAAGACCGGGCACTGATTGTTGGAATATGCTTAGAGATGCAGTTTGAGGAAACCAAAGGCATCCTGGAGCCCCAGGCGAGCTCCCTGCAGAGAAAACACCGACTGTAAAGCAGCTTTTTCCTTTTATTTTGGGCCCCCTCGGGCTGAGGGGAGCCGGGAGGTGAGGGCAGGTGGGCACTGCTGGCATCACCACCACAGCCTCAACCTGCAGGTGAGTTCCTCTGCCTCGTCAGCAGAGCATGCAGAGGGAGGGTTTCTAATTAAAAAAAAAAAAAAAATCAGAAAGCTGTTTCAGAAAGAAATAATTGAAAGAAAAAAATAATTAGGGAAAAAAAAAATCCAAGGATATCTCAATTGCAAAGTTCCTGCCTGAGCCGTTTCATTTCCATTTTGCACCACAATGGGAAGAGAGCAAACAATGGCTGAGAGGAAGCAGCCTGATTGTGGGGAGGCAAAGTGCCACCACGCTCGTTTTTCATCAAAAGTAGGTGAACCCGACTTAAAAAAAAAACCTTAAAAATATAAATATATCCATTTCTTCACTTCATTATCTCCCCCCCAAAAAAACCCCAAACAGCCCCTCAGGACAGCTCATTGCAGCTCCTTCCCAGCCCTGCTGCCCTCGCCCACAGCCTCAGACCTGCTCAGGCTTCTTCTCTCCCACATTCCTCCCCGGACTGGGAGATTTGGGAAGGAAAGGGACATTCCAGGGCCACCATTCCCAGTGCCACCAAAGGGCCACCCCTGAAGGAAAGGGACATTCCAAACTCCCGGTGCTACCAAAGGGCCACCTCAGAAGGAATGGGACATTCCAGTGCCACCATTCCCGGTGCCACCAAAGGCCACACCTGAAGGAATGGGACATTCCAAATTCCCGGTGCTACCAAAGGGCCACCTCAGGAGGAATGGGACATTCCAGTGCCACCATTCCCAGTGCCACCAAAGGGCCACCCCTGAAGGAATGGGACATTCCGAATTCCCAGTGCCACCAAAGGACAACCTCTGAAGGAATGGGACATTCCAGGGCCACTATTCCCAGTGCCACCAAAGGCCACCTCCATCAGGCTGGAGCCGGGGTGAACCGCTCGTCCCACCCAAAAAAGGAGGAGAAGGAAGAAAATCCCGCTGGCATCACTCGCAGGAGGGCAGGGAGGGTGTCCCTTGCCAGTTCAGGGTGACAGCTCCGGGTGACAGCGATCGGAGGGGATTCACCACCGCCGCTTCCAGCGTTCCCATGGCGACGGGCGCTCGGCACAGCGTGTGAAACACTCCATTCGCTTATTGATTGAGCCGCCGTCAAATTCAATCACAAGCGAAAATGGATTTTTTAATGCGACTATTAGCTGCTTTTGAAAGGCAAATTGAGTTCGGTTATACCGAGTCAGCCATCAAAAAACAATTTGCCCTCAGCCAGACGGGGACGGAGAGGAGCCCGGCCCGGATCGGGAGAGCTGAGACGGGAACCGTGGGGAAATTTGGGTTTTCCTCCTCAAAAACGCACTGGGTGAGGGAGGTGAGGCGCAAGGCTGGGCTTGGAGGGGCTGGCATGGACACGGCTGCTTTGTGGGATCCGTGGTTGGAAAGGAGCAGGGGGTTCAAGGAGGCGTTTTGGTGGGGTTCATCCCAAAAACCCAAGCAGGGCTTCAGGGCAAGCGCCATGGACGCTGTCCCCAAATATTGGGGCGCACAGGGGGAGCCAAGAGAGAAGGACACGCGACCCACGGTGCTGTGGTGCTGCTTCCGCAGTGTCACCCTCTCCCTGTGCCACCCCACAGCCACCACAACCCAACAAAGCTCATTCCCTTCCAGCCGCTGGAAAATAAGATTTTTCCCTCGCTGATTAGGGAAGCGGATTCTCATTACTATGTTAAGTGAGGATCAATAACGCAGCCAAGTCTGAAATCAGCCCTGTCTGGAGAGGTGCTGAGAGCTCCAGTTTCCCCAGTTTGGGGTCGGGCAGCGACCCTGGGGGGCATTCACAGCATTGCTCCACAGTGGGGATGGAGCAAGGAGGTGGGACAGGACAGAGCAGTTTTAAACTGAATTCCAAGTTCAGACAAAACTCTGCCAGATGTGGGAGGACTTGCATGTACACACATAGTTATAAATAAAACCCACTATCTATTAAAAAAATCCACATAAAAATGAATACGTTTTCCCCCCATAGAGCTCAAGGATTATAATAGAACCCGTTAATTAAAAACCCATTGTTTTCAGCCTCTCTGAGAACCCTCCAGTAAATAAATAAAAATCCAGCTTCACTTTGGGGGGGCCACCTTTCCCGATTCTCCTCTCAATCCCACGGGCAAACTCACAGGCCTTATTAAACACTTGCAGGAGCAGTCCAGGAATTTCTGTAGCAGCATAATCCAAAGATCTGCTTTCAAAGAGCTTCTGCTTCCTGCAAAGCCCCAGCCTCGGCTAATGAGAGCTTAACCACATGTTTGTGGCGGATGAAATAGTATCATTTTGCAATTATGATCATTCAAACATTATTTATTTAACCCGCAGCCACATTATATTGACTGCAGAATTGCTGTCATTTTTACTTTTGATGGCTCTCTTATTGAGCTGAGTGTGAGGAATTGTGTTCCACGTTCCCAGAGTGGGGGAGGATTTCCCTGCTCCCTCAGCCTCTTCCCAGCCAGGCCCAAGGCTCTGCCCCGGAGCTGGTGGTGTTTGGTACCAAAATCCCCAAAAATGGGCATTTTCCCATCTTTCCCTCTGCTTCACCCTCCCTTGCTGGTCATATTGGGGGAGTTAATCCATTCTGACCACCTACACAAAGCTCTGTGCACCAAAGAGCTCCAGGTAAGGACAGAAGGTGGATTTGGTGTCACCTTTGTACTTCCCCCCCCAGCAGCTCTGGAAGAGCCAGAGAGAGAAGGCAGAGGCTGAGGAGCTCTGTGCACCCCAGAAAGTCCAAATGTGGGGCAAACAGGCAGCCTTGGGCTCAAAACCCTTCTCCAAGGAAGCTGAGCCCCAGCCAAGATCCCTGGGGTCTGCAGCAAAATAAACACCAAGGGGTGCACAACCTGAGATCTGAATGCCAGCAGGGTAAAAAAAAGTCTGGCCTCTCTCTCCCTGCTGGCCCTGGTTCTTCCCTCACACGTCACTCTCCTGAAGCCTCACAAGATGCATTCACACAACAGGAAATCCAACATTCCCCTTCGCCTTCTTTTTTCTTCCTCTCCTTTAATTTTCCCCAAATGTAAATGAGGAAGTCATCTCTCCTCCGGTGATGAAACATCTGCCTGGAGAAGCTTGCAGTGCAATGCAACATATTCTGATCACTGCTCCATCTAATTACAGAGAAGAGAAGAGAAAAATCACAAAGCAGGGTTTGGGACTTTTTTTTTCTCCCCCCCCAAAACACAAGGCATCTGAAAAATAATAGAAAACCAGCAGCACTGACAAATCAGAGCAGAGGCAGCTTCCCCATCAGCCTTGAAAAACAGCGCTGGAATACAGAACCTGCCTGGAAGGAGAGGGATTTCAGGGTGAGATAGGGAAAGATTAATTGCTCGTGCCAGGGACACGTGGGAATGGAATTGGAATCTCGGTCTCTTCAAAGCCAGAGGCTGCTCCAGGCCAGGCCACAGCGATCTGGCTGCACATCCACCCCTCAGGGCTCACCAGGGCTCTTGGAGCTCCCTCACACCTGCTCCGGAGCGCAAGGGAAGGAGGGACACGGGGGAAGAGCCTCAAAAAGCAACTGATGGTCACGAGTTTCAACACCCACCAAACACCTGACGTTCAGGAGCCAAGATGCAGAGGGAGCAAAGGCTGAAGCTCAAAACTGGGATGCACTGGCTCACCCAAGACAGGAATTCTTCTCAAGGAGCAAGCCCAGGTTCTCCCAGGAAAGCTCTGGAGATGCTCAGACACAGCTTCAACCTGGCACCGGCAGGGGCAGAGCCCTCGTTGGCCTCTGAAGCCACAACGGGAGAAGTCTCAAAGGCACGGCAGGCAGCACCACCCACCCCCCTCGGCATTCCAGAGGGGCTGATTGCTTCCCTTGTTTACCTCTGAAAAAAATTCACCGTGAAGCACTGGCGGGGCGTAGCCTCCAGCCGCTCCAGGCTGTTGCTCACCGCGGGGAAACGGAGCGTTTAGGAGCTCCAAATAAAACCCTAATCATAATCGCTGCTGTTTCCCTGTCTTGCTCTTCAGGCTCAAAAGGAGTCCATGGCTAAACAGCAGCAAGCAGCACCTCTAACGAGATCTTGCGTGGCAAGGAACCAAGCCCAGCACCGGGGGAGCCTGTTCAGCAGCCTCACTGGAGGAACGCTGACAGGTTGTTTATAGCGGCTTTCAGAGAGGCAGTGCAAAATAAACAGGAGGCTACCTGCCTTCCGCCCCTCTCCCACCCAGATTTCCAAGGGAAAACTTGATTTCCCTTCTAAACGTTTCAAGTTTCCAGAAGAGGAAAACAAAACGCTGCCCGTGATGAATGGTGGTTGGCAGCTGGTGGGGACAGGTACGGCACTTCAAGCCGTGGGAAACCGGCCCAAAACGTTCAGGCACCGCAAGGAAACAAAAAAAGCTGATGGGAAGGATGCCCAGAGACGGGCAGGGGGGTCCCAAGCCCCCGGTTTTCTGCACAGAGATTTGTCAGCAGCGTTCTGTTCTGCTGGCAAACAGGCCCCCGTCCATCCTGCCTGCCAGCTCTGCTCCAAAACAATTGCTCCAAGGATCGTCCTCGCCGTTTGTTATCCTGCCCGAGCGGGAAGACACTCAAGTGAGCAGCAGGTGCCTGTCTGGAGCCAACAGCGCACAATGGTTTAATCCAAGTCCATCTGCACGTGGAGAACAGGGCGGGGGAGATGGAGACTACAGAGCTCCTCACCAGCACCAGGAAAACCAATGGATCCACTTCAGAGTCGTGCTTGCCACCAACACCCCGAGCTGCTCCTGAAAGGTCACATCTCTCCTCATTGTGGGTTTAATCCAAGTCTTGGCTGTCAGGCAGAGAGAAAAACACAGGCCCGGGGCTCTGCAAGGTGGAATTAGTGCTCTGAATTCTCCCCTGTGAGCACTGGCACGTGTGTGTGTGTTGGGGGAGAGCGTTGTCACCTTGGCAGAGAGCCCTGAGCTCCCTCCTCGAGTACAGCTGGTGCTGACAAGGTCAGCAGCAAGAAGAAAACTCTCCCTGGGCTAACAGGAGGCAGAGAGTCGGAAGATTAGTCACCACCACCCAGAGATCCGCGTTTCCTGGGGAATGAACCAGCTGACGAGGGGTGGGGGACATGGGAGGCGCAGGATGGTGTGAGATTCCATGCTGGAATTCAGTCCCTGGCTCTGCCCCAAATCCACACAGCCTCTGCTTCCCTCTCTGCATGTCCTGATTCACCTCCCGCTCTCCTCTCGGGCACTGGGAGCTCTCTGGGGTTTGCCAAGGGCAAGTTCTTGCAAGCACAACCAAAATCCCCGAGTCCCCCCAGGGTCAAAGGGAGAATTGGCCCTAACCCCAAGCGGGACAGACAGAGAGGGGCTCCTCCCCAGCTATTTCTGCTGCCTCCCAGGACACAGGAGCGTTCCCAAGCGGATCTGTCAGTCTATTTGGAGCATCAATGTTTGCCTAAGCAAATAGCTTGGAAAGCTCCACAAATAGCAGGAGGGCCGGTTAATTGGGAAGAAGGCAGAGAACCAAGGAGCAAAACACAAGCAGGCAGCACCAAAGGCAGGGAAGAGCACGGCTGAGGGGATCTGGCCACCCCAAGGGCATTTTCACCCTCCTTCAGCCCGTTGTTTCCTCGGTCCCAGCACCACTGTCAACAACATTTTCTGCATATGCAAATAGGACCGTACTCCCGCAATTACATGGCAATCAGAGGCAAATTACATTCTTGCTGTTTACTTTCAGTGTCCTTAATTAATCCGGTTATTAGACGATTAATGAAGCTTGTTTGGTGAAAAACCCATAGCATTTTACAGCGCGAGCTCACGCGTGCAGCCGGCTGGCATCTGGCTCCGCATGGGCTGGAGGCAGCGCGTCCGGCGCCTGTCCCCAAGGCCAGCCGAGCAGGGTGACACCGACACCGGCCCCGCAGGGCTCGGGGAGGGGCTCGGGGCTCGGCTTTTCCAGCTGCGCCTCCTCTCCAGGAGCTCAGCCCTGCGGCTCCAGCCAAGCAGCGCATCCCAGCTGTGGAGACGCGTCCCTGCTCCCCTCCCAAGGCAGCAGGACCCCCCCCGGCAGCTCCCACCGGGCTGGAAGATGCTGGAGAAGGTTCCCAGGTCCTGCAGCCGCTGGTCACCTCCATCCCTCTCCTCAGAGGGTGCTCCCACGGCACCCTGCGCGCCCCAAAGGTCACCCCAGCTCGTGTTTGGTTAAGCTGCCGATAATGAAGTGGCATGTTCATCTAATGATCAAATTGCTGCACCGCGAGCATGAAAGGCTGAGGAGAACTAATTAAGAAGCTCATTTGCATACTCCAGCGTTTCCGGTGCACGTATGGGGTTCCCATAGCAACCGGTACAAAAGCTGGCGATGGTGTGTGGGTTTTAGTGGGTTTTAAGTGCTGTTCCTTCCCTTTGTCATCCCCTGCAGATCACAAAGGCTTTGCGAGGAAGGTGCGGTGACACCGGGCTGGCGAGGGAGGGACATTTCTGCACAGCAAGGGGTGGGGGACAAAAGAGCTGCAAGCGTAGCAGGGGGCTGAGCCCAGTGCCACCAGCTCGGGTGTGTGAGAGGGGAGCAGGGGACTGAGGACACACTCGAACAGAAATCCCCGGCCTGATACTGCTCTATCCAAAACTTTCCTGAGTCACTTTGGCCTCGTCTCCCTGAGGAGGCGACAGCTCCAGAGGGAGGATTTGCAGGGGACTGCACCAAACCCCACAGCACCCCAGAGCCCCGAGGTGGGGCTGGCTGCAGGGAGGGAGCTCGGGGCGACACCTGCAGCACCGGGGACGTGGGGACACCGCGGGATGGGGCCCTGAATGCTGCACCCGAAACCGGGACTGGCCAGGTGAGGGTGTCAGCTCAATCTCAGCCCGTTCCCCGCAGTGCGGCGCAGTCCAGCCCCGGCTCCTTCCATCATGTCACTTTTCCTAAGCACCGAGATTTCTTTTCTGCTTTGTATTTCTGGCAAGAAACCTTTGCATTTAGATAAGGAATAAAGCCTGGAATCAGATCTGAACTCTGCGGCAGAGATCAACATTTTAATGAATTAAATATATTCCAAACTAAATGTAACCTCTCAGCGCTCACATTTTTGAGTGAGACTAACTTAAAGAAAAAGCCAACAATCCAACTCATTTCAGCTCTCCCCGGCCGCGAACTGGCCACAGGCCAATCAATTATCTCGAATTTATTCGTTATTCAACTTCTCCCCAACAGCCAATTTCCAGGCTGTGAATTGCAGGTGAGCGGCTCCCGCGGCTGCGCTCCCCTCCCAGACCAGTTTGCGGGCACTGGTTTCACTGGGAGCGAGGCAGGGCACTCCGGCCGGCGCGTTCAGCACCGGACAGCGCCGGGGGACCGCGGGGACAGCGGCTCTTTGACACCCGGCAGCGCTCACAGACGCGAACAGAGCCCGAGCATCCCCCGGGGGCTGCGCGGAGCCCTCGGGCCCGCGAAGAGACATTTAATTCTTAATTCCTCCCCGTTAATTCGTGGCTGCGCAGGGAGGGCAGAGCCGCTCAGGGCGGGTTTGTGGCTGGGGGCAGAGGCTGCGGCTGAATGAAGCCCACGGAGGTTTGCTGGGCCGGCAAGGGCAGGTTTGGGAGTGGGGAGGGCAGGGATGAGACCCCGATTGCAGAGCCTGGCCTTTGGAATGAGGGAGGAGAAGGATGCCGAGGACCAGGGTGAGGCGGCAGAGGAAGCTCAGCTGGTCCTCCCTGCAGCCCCCACCACGCTCGGAGCCCCGGAGCTCTCACCCCTCCACTTCACACACCTCACCTCACTATTTCCCACTCAAAGCAGGAGCTTTTCCTCTGTCCCCAGCCTACCCAGCATCCTGGAACGAGCTCCAAACCCATCAAACTGGAAGAAGTCCCCTTGCCCATCCAAAGCTTTCTCCTCCCCTAACATTGTTTTTGTTTCCCCCTCCCCCCCTCCGTCTTTTATTCTCAATAAAAACATAGATACAGGCTTTTAAAAAAAGCAAATTATAGTGACATACTTTAATTATCTCCAAGCAATGGAGGACTAAATTACACAGTCAGGGAATCAGAGGTTACCTAAAAATAAAAGCAAGAAGCTTCATTAAATGCTAATTGCAGCTTTCACCACTGAAGTGAGATTTCAACACAGACCACCACTGACTCACTGGGCCCTACAAGAGAACATTGGGGCTGGGGAGAGACCCTCAGACACACAACTCGTGCCTCCATCTGTGGCTCCAGCCACAGGGGCTGCTCCAAAGGGAGCTCCAAAGGCTGGCACCTTCCCCAGGAGGTGCTGCCACCTCCCTCCAGGCCACCCACTGTCCCCTCAACCCCACTCAGAGGCACTGCCCACCTCCCCAGCAGTGCTGAGGGGCTCATCACAGCTCCTCCAACGCTTTGGGGAGGAGAAACCAGCTCCAGGTTTTTCCCAGAGCTGCTCCTGCCCCATGAATGGAACCACAGCACCCACCTCAGCTTTGCTGCCCTCTGCTCTGAGGCCGAGTCCCACCCTGCTGTGAGCACCCCTGGGCTCTCCTGGGCTGAAAATGGGGCTCTCCTCGTGGGAGAGGAGCTGAATTCAGCCCTCTCCTCCTGTCCTGTCCAAACAAAGCTCTGCTCCAGCCCCGTTCTTCCCATCCCCTTCTCCAGATTTCCTCCCCAAGGAGCTGCAGCAGGAAATCTCCAGCCCCAGAGGGGCAGGGGCTGATTTTCCCCCAAGACACGGGAAGGGAGGCACAAGGTGGCAGGCAGGCTGGAAAATTCGCAGGGAAATTATCTTGTTTTTCCATTTCCCATCGAGTTGGCCTAATTATGCCACCCAAGTCTGTAATTTGCCTCTCACAGAAGAGAGTTAATGACTGGTTCCAGGCTGCTGCTGCTCCAGGCGGGGGCACAGCTCCCACTGCAGCCCCCAGCTGTGCCCTGGGACCCCCAAAGTTCCTGCTTGTCCCTGGAGAAGGGAGCTCAGGAGAAGAGCTGGCAGCTGGGAGCAGCAGCCAAGGACAACAGAAAGTTCCAGGAGGCAGGAAGGTACGAGCAGGGGATGGAGGGAGCTGGCACCAGCCCAGGTTTTTTTTTCCTCGCCACTTCTCAAAGTCCCAGACAAAGTGAAAAATCTGCAGGTCAAGCACTCAGGGAACTCAGGCAATTATCATTGTTTAAATTCAACAGCCCTTCACGGAAATAGGAGGAAAATCAGACAAGTGCTTTTAAAGCTCTAAGGGAGGCAAGGAGGAGAAACGATGGCAACGATTTCCAGACACCTCATTAAAAAAACAAACAAAAACCCCAACAAACAAACAAACAAAACCCAAACAACCCCCAAAAAACTAGGAATCTGACATCCAGGAATCAGCATCCACTCTGCTCTTCTCCCCAGCCACAGGAAGAGCTACCCTCAAAAAAATTAAGCAAAGCAGAAAAAAGCAGAATCTGGATCTTCACAGGTCCCTGCTGCAACATCCACATCCAGCCTGGCTGGGTCCCCATCCAGCTCATGTGGCTCACAGACTGCTCCCTTTTAATTAGGGGGATAATCAAAGAGGTGCTTACAGCTGAACAGCCCTGCATGGTGAGGTGCTGGATAAAATCCAGCTGTGCTGGGAGGTCACTGCAGCCACCACTGGAACGGGCTGGGAGGGACAGGGGCAGCAGCTCAGGCTTGGGGGTGACAAAAATGAGGCTTCTCCGGAGGGTTTAGATCACCCCCCTCACAGGCAGAGTGAGGGGAGGCTGTAATTAAGTCAGAGTCAGCCTCTCCAGTCGTTCTCAGGCAGAATTCAGGGTGAGAGCTGCTCGTGACACCATGAGAGCAGAATCCCCGAGCCAGAAGCAGCACCAGAGACATCAGCTCGGGTTTTCTCAGAGCCCTCTGAAGCAGGCAGTGCCTCACATCCCATCTGACAGTGATGGATGCGCTGGGAACGGAGCAGGTTTTTCTCCTGAGAAGCTCTTTTGACAAGTATGATCTTATCAAAGTTTCGAGCTTTTCATTACGCTGCTGCTTTTTTTTCCCTTCCTTTCTTAACTCCTGCCTTCAAGCCAGGCTCTGTCCTGTGTGCACGGGCAGGGAGAGGCTGCGTTTCTCTCTGGCACCAATTCCTGCCTGAAGCTCCCGTGGGGCTCACCCTGGTGCCCCCCACACACCCCAGGCTGAGAGCAGAGCTGTGATTAACACACAAACTGCTCCAGAAATGTGCAAAATACAGGGGTGACATCACACAGGCTCAGAGAAAGGGAAATAGCAGCACTTGGGGGTCAGGGGAACAGGCACAAAGGGACAGGGAGCCACCCCAGCACCCCCTCCCACGCCAGGTCACCACCAGCTCCAGAATTTTATTCGGCAGCTGGAAAAAAGCTTGTCCAGAAGCTGGAGGCACCCAGCACCTCTCTGCCTCCTCTCCCCCTCTCCCAAAAGAGAAGTTTGGACCTTCTCCTGATCCAGCAGCCAATAAACACAGCCAGCCCCAATCCAAGAGGGAAACACTTGGAATGCCCAGGCCAGACACAGAGACAGCAGCAGGCAAAGCACCGAAGTGTCCCAAAAAGGCACAGCCCAAACTCTGGGAACAACCACATCCCTCACACAGGGCTGTGCCATCCCAGGGACAGGCTGGAGCTGGGAGGGGAGCCCATCCCACAAGGCAGAGCTGCTTTTGTTAGTCCTTGTTAGCCCAGGATCCTTCAGGTTGGAAAAGCCCTCTGAGATCCCTTAACCCAACAGTGCCAAATGCCACCGTGTCCCCAGGTGCCACTTTTTAAACAAATCCCTCCAGGCATGAAGGTGTGGGAATTCTCCTCCCCTCTGCTCCACCCGCAGCTGAGGGAAGAGAAAAACGAGGAGGAATCAGCCCTTTCCACCCCAAACCCACCCCAGCACCAGGGACGTGCTGAGCTCCCCTCTCCCTGTCCCGTCCCCTCTCCCTGTCCCATCCCCTCTCCCTGTCCCGTGCCCTCTCCCTGTCCCGTCCCCTCTCCCTGTCCNTGTTTTTTGACTGGTCAGTACATAAAGCAGACATATTTCAATCCATATGGTCATCACATACATTAAGGAACCACCTATAGAAATCAGCACTTTGAACACAGTCTAGGTTTTACTTCATTTTATTTTGCTGTCCGTGTTTTTTTTTAATGTAAATTTTAAGTATTTTTATTTATTTTTCCTTTTTGCAACATAGAGAATTTGGTAGGATATGGGGTAGAGAGTGAAGAGGGACGGAGGAAGACAAGAACAAAAGAAAACGGAGGATTAAAAAA
>VYXD01012662.1:59224-78081 GCA_013397195.1 Hylia prasina
CCCCCCGCGTCGGAGCTGATCATTTCAAGTCCAGATGGTGTTTGAAACGCGTAATAAGGGAAAAAAAAAACCCCACAGAAATCCAGCAGAGTGCAGACGAGATGGGAAGAGGCAGGCAAGCGGTGGGAGCCGTGCAGGCTGCTCCCTGCTCATCCCTGGGCTCCGGGCATGTCCCTCCCCAGGACAGTCACAGCCCGTGTCCCACTCTGTGAGAGCAGCACTGCCCCTGGTCCCTGTGCGGGGCAGGATCTCCCCAGGGCAAACCCAGGACACTCCTGTGGGATCACACCCAACCTGAGCCAGACAAGAATTCCAGCTACAGCCTTCCCAGGCTGTCCTTCCCATCTTCCAGGCTCCATGAGGGTCAGGATCATGGAGAACCCCACCCCTGGGCTAAAGGAGGCTGCAGAACCCCTCTGCCCAGGGCTGCAATCCCATTTGGATGGGTAAATGTCTCCAGAGCCCTGAGAACAGGACCTGCCATTTATCCTGCAAGGTAAATCCCTTTTCCTTCTCACCNTGCCATCGGTCCTGCTGAGCATCCCTCCTGGTGCCAGACACTCCTCCAGTGCCAGGCAGGTCAGAACCTCAGCAGGAGGATGGGAACGGAGCGTTCCTGGCTCTGACCCTCCAGCCTCTCTCTCCCGGGGCTCAGTGTCCCCTCGGGGGCTCCTGTGGGTCCCCAGCCATGCGGGAGCAGGGGCCCAGGGCTGCTCCATGTCCCTGTGCAGAGCTGAGGCAGGTTGTGACTCACCCCCCGCGTCGGAGCTGATCATTTCAAGTCCAGATGGTGTTTGAAACGCGTAATAAGGGAAAAAAAAAACCCCACAGAAATCCAGCAGAGTGCAGACGAGATGGGAAGAGGCAGGCAAGCGGTGGGAGCCGTGCAGGCTGCTCCCTGCTCATCCCTGGGCTCCAGGCACGTCCCTCCCTAGGACAGTCACAGCCCGTGTCCCACTCTGTGAGAGCAGCACTGCCCCTGGTCCCTGTGCGGGGCAGGATCTCCCCAGGGCAAACCCAGGACACTCCTGTGGGATCACACCCAACCTGAGCCAGACAAGAATTCCAGCTACAGCCTTCCCAGGCTGTCCTTCCCATCTTCCAGGCTCCATGAGGGTCAGGATCATGGAGAACCCCACCCCTGGGCTAAAGGAGGCTGCAGAACCCCTCTGCCCAGGGCTGCAATCCCATTTGGATGGGTAAATGTCTCCAGAGCCCTGAGAACAGGACCTGCCATTTATCCTGCAAGGTAAATCCCTTTTCCTTCTCACCCCCACCCGATGTCAGCTCCACAGACATTTCTATTAGGGAAGGAAAAAAGAAACTGGGAGAGTTTGCACATCTGATGTAAACTGATTTAAACTTGCAGTTTACCCACATTTACATAATGTTTGCTGATTAATAAATTAGACACTTAGGAAATCAGGGGTAGCTCCATGTGAATCACTCTGCTCCATAAACAACGGAGCTGCAGCCGCCGCTTCGCCTGCAGAGCAGCTCATCACCCTCAAGTGCAGCCACGTCCCCGGCCCTGCTGGGCACAGAGTGCTGGGGATGTCCCCAAAAGGTCCCTGAAAGGTCCCCATGATCTGTTCCTCTGCCACGCCGGGGCTGGGGCTGCTCTGCAAAGCAGAATCCCTGCCTGGCTCCTGCCCCGGCCAGGTTGGAGCAGCCCCTGTGTGGTGTGAAGCAGCAGGTTGTGATATCCAGGGCTTCCAAAACGAATGGAAAGTGGGATTTTCCTCCGCTGGGCTCTGTGTGGCTGTGGTTGGACGGCAGCCACTTGCCAGGTGGCCACTCTGAGTGGGTCCCCACTGCAGACATTCCCTGCCACGCTGCACGGCGCATCCTCTCCCCACTGCAGACACATCCCAGTGCATCCCAGTGCGTCCCAGTGCACCCCAGTACATCCCAGTGCACCCCAGTACATCCCAGTGTGTCCCAGTGCCCAGCCCCTCCCGGCCAGGCCGGCCCCTCCACACCTGATATCGTCCTCGTTGGCGAAGATGATGACGGCGCGGGCGTGGGACGTCTCCAGGAGCCGGCGGATGATCTTGTCAAACTCCCCTGGCTTGGGCTCCCTCGGGATCTTCACGGACTGGGCCACACAGACCCCGCCTGCAGCAGAGAGAGCCCTGGCACTGAGACACCCCGCCAGTCCCTGTCCCCTGGGGATGGCCCCTCTGGCAGAGCTCCTCAGCCCAGAGACCTCCTGGCCACCACCCAACCCCTGGGACGTGTCCCCCAGCCCTCCCTTTACCCCTCCTCTCCCAGGTCACTGCCTTCACCCCTCCTCTTCCCCCAGCTCAGCCCTTCTGCACCACATTCCCTCCCACCCTGTATCTCCACAGCTCCTCTCTGCCTCCCACACACTGCTCTGTCACCTTCGGCCACCACCACATCACACTCCGAATGTCCCCAGGACAGACACACGGTCCCATCCCGGCAGCTCAATGAGGATTTTCCAACCAATTCCAAGCACCAGCCCCTCTCCAACCCAGAATTTGCAAAGGGCTCTGCACATGGAATGGTCAAACTCTGGCAGAACCATCCCGTGGGAAGAACAGCCAGGCCCTGCAGAGGGGTTTATTCCCATCCCTATGGCACTGGCCAAGTTCCAGCCCAGCTTTCCAAGGATCCATTGCAAAAGCAGGTAATAAAAATTAAAAGAGACAATTGGAAGAGCAATTGGAAGAGCCCCCACAGTTCACTGCTGGGTTCCCAACCTCCAGCTCCAAAAAGCCAGAGCCCTCCTGCTCCTGCATTTCTGCAGATGCCAATAAAGAGAGAGATGGGAGAGAAAATTAAACATTTCAGGACCTTCTGGATATAATTGATGGTCTCAATTTGCATAGTAAATGACACGGCTGATGCCTCCTGCCACTAACAGATCGCAGCTTAAGCAAAGGTCAGCATAATTACCACCCGGGGCTGGGAGAGACTCCCAGAGCACGGCCCTGGAGAGGAGCAGGACAGGACAGGGTGGGGACAGGCTCCGGGAGACTTCACTCCCTACTTGGGGCTGCAGGAAACACGAGACAATTTGGCCCCTTGCAGCCAAAACCCAAGAGAAGGGCGATGTGCTGGGTGCTGAGCAGGCAGGGAGGGCTGCAAGGATGGGGTGCAGCATCCCCACCCTGTACTCACTGCCCGGGGCTTTCCAGGGGTTTTTTGGGGGGTTGTTTTCCCGTGGTAAGGAATTGGGCCAATTTGCTGTTTGTTTCCCATATGGGGAGCCAGATGGATGGAGAGGAAGGAGTTGGATAAACAGACAGATCAGCCAGGCGAGGCGGGCAGCAGCCGGCAGCGCCAGCAGGACGGGAATGTCCCAGCCTGGGGACACTCACCCTGGTCACCACCGAGCCCCCGGCCAGCCCGGGGTGTCACAGCACACCGCCAGGGGCCACCGTGCAGCTTAATTACAGTTTCCATGGCAATCAGTGGAGAAAATCCAACAAAAGCAGCAGTTTGCAAACACTGAGAGCTTTCCAAAAGCCCTGGCACGGCCAGGCGGGAGCGGGTGGCAGCTGGGGGCTGGCACGGCCACACACCTGAGTGCCACCAGGCTCTCCCTGCTGGGGAACATCTCCCTGCACACTCGGCAGAGGAGATGGGCCCATAAATAAACGAGAAAAGAGGTTAAATCGATGGCAGTTCAGAAATGACCGTGATGTTACTCAGCTGCTTCGTTAAATCAAACTAACGAGGAACGCAGCTCCTCCAGGTGACAGCCTGCAGGCACGGGGAGCCCCTGGTTCCCACAGCACACGCTGACAATGTTTTTATCTTCTTAATTAATGAAAACCTAACCACCAACAGCAAGAAGTCCAGGGTGTCAGGGTTTGGGGAGCTCTGTCTCTCGGCACCTGCATTATTCACACCCCCGGCACCACAGGCAAAGGGGGTTGGCAAAGTGATGCTCCCATTGCATCCTTGCACAAAAATCAATTTAATCAAGGCACGTCTCTAAAGCCAGACATCAAAGAGAGGAGGTGGCAGCAATGGGGAGGAGGTGACCATTCTCTCTGTTCCAGTGGGATGGCACAGCACTGCTCCCTGACTGGGGACAAGGTGTGACTCTGGGAGAAGGCAGCAGGTGAGGCATGGGGACACCTCTCCTCCTCCCCCAGCTTGGGAAAGGACCAAAGAGGAGCAGGAATATTGGGGATGGGCAGAACATCCCACAGGCAGCTGCTGGAGGCAGTTTGGGGCCAGCCCATCGGAGGATGCTCAGAGGAGACCCCGCTCATTCCGTCACCGGTGGCACAGGACACAGGGCACCAAAAAACAGCCTGGAAAACCCAGCTGGAGCCCACTTCCCAAACTCCCAACACTGCCTGTGCCATCCTCAGGCACACATCCCTGCCATCCCGGTGGGATCTCTTGACTGCCAGTGCTTAATTAGCTCATGGCTCGGGGGGTTCTGCCAGGGCTCCGCAGAGCCTGCCAAGCTCACAGCAAACAGGACCTGGCTGAGGGGGCAGCAGGGACCCGGCTCAGCTGTGCTGGGAAGAGTGGGGGGGATGTTCCCCCCACCCCGGGCAGTCCTGGGCACCCCGGGGAGGGATCAGGCTCTGCACAGCCCAGCAGTGACAGAATTCCCACTGCCAGCTCCCGTCCTAACTCCAGCCTTCCCATGAGATTCCCGAGCCCAGAGCCTTAACTGGGAGCGGTGGGCTGCTCCCCTGCCCCGGGACTCGTTGTTTGTGTCACTTCAAAGCCTCCAGGAAGCAACTGATTACAGGAGAAGCCATCAGGGACAGAGATTCGCGCCCTCTCCTGAGCGTGGTGAGACCGAAACGCCGCGGTCAAACCTCCTGCCTCAAGATTTGGGAGTGGCTTTTTGGGGGCGACCTCCTGGTGCAGCCACCGCGAGTAATGAACCCGGCTGGAACCAGAAAGAGACAGCCAGGGATGTCACATGGGGATGAGCAAGTGCATCACAAACACACATCAGGCTCTTAACTAAAAATATGGAAAACTTAGTGAAGGATGAAACGATGGTGGGGGGGGAAACGGCAGCAAAATTGATCAGGTACGTGACTAAGGAGCCCTGCTTTGAGCTGGGAATGTTCCTCTCTTCACAGGGACAAGGTGTGGCACACACCAGCTCCGTTACTCAAACATCCTTCCCAGGCCTCATCTCCAAGAGCTTGGAGACAGCAGAGACCTCCAGACGCAGAGCCAGAGGGTCCTGGGTGGGTCTGTCCGACACCAAAACGATGCCACAGGTCAGGGGCACGGGGAAATGCTGGACAGAGGGGCTGGACATGGGGACACCGGGGACACCTTGATGCTGGCCCTGCCGTGCACCTTGGTGTGCAGTGGAAATCCAGCTGCAGGATGCTCTGGAGGAGCAGGATGGATTTTTGGGAGCAGAACGCACTTAAAACACTTTAAAATGGCTGAATAAAACATATCCTTTGCAGTCTGAACATCTCTGCAATGCTAAAACCCAAAGAGCAGCACTCTTGTGGATAAGAACTCTACAGCCACCAGTGCAGCCACCAGCAACCTCCAGGGGCCAACAACATCATCAGCAGCGAGACTGCAAATGTGGATAAAGATAAAAAGACAAATGAATAAAGATGTTACAGCCACCCAGGTCAGTCTGTCGTGGTAGCCCAGGGCCAGCCCCAGCTGCAAGAACAACCCATCTCCAGGGCGAGTTTCCTCCCTGCATCGCTGTCGGAGGTCGCTTTGTGCCTCAAGCAGAACCGTTTTCCACCGCGCTGCGAAGCTTCAGCGTGAGGCTCTGCTAAAAATTGAAACTGAAGGTCAAGTTGATAATGCATCAGAAAGCAAACAGCTTGAGTGCGAGCTGCTAACGACAGCAATGAGCATTATTGCCTGATGGAAATAAAACCCGACTCTGAAGGCTCAGGCTTGGCATGAGAAATGAAGCAGAGCGCTGTGGGGAGGAGAGCGGGAGCTGCTCAGCCCGGGCCGGGTGGGTGAGGAGCCCCCCGGGCAGAGCCAGCGTGGGGGGCTGGGGATGGGGCTGGGCCTGTGCAGGGCCCTTCCCCCGGCATCAACACCCCCACGGGGAATCTCCACCACTTGACCAACAGCCCCCAGCACAGATCCTCACTCAGCTGACAGCCCCGTCCGTCCCTCCGACAGGCTGGAGGCCCCTGGAAGCAGCGACAAATCGCAGGGTCCTTTAGGCTGCTGGAGAAATGCAACGGAGAGCCAGGAATGTGTCCCACAGCGGGCACGGATCCTTCACCCCTTCCCAGGGCATCTGGGCTTGTGTAAAGGTGTTTGCGCCAGCAGAGCCCTTTGCACAGGGGAAGACAGAGAGGTGAAGTGGGCCGAGCATGGCTCTTCCTCCAGCCTGGCATTGCCACCACAGATGGCATGGTTGGGGGGGGTTAAATACATAAAATAAAGGGGGGGAAAAAAAAAGAAAAAGCATCTTTTTGGTCCAGCCTCATGGCTGTGGCTCTGCTTGCATGGGCAAAGCTGACACCTCACACTTGCTCCCAAGGGAGATCTGGGCCCCACGCTGGGGCTGGCACAGACAGATGCCACCAATGTCCATGTTCCTGCAGCGTGTCAGGGCCACAGCGTCACGGCTGGCACCACACGGGCTGCCCTCACGCCACAGGCACCGTGGAAATCTGCTTTTTGATAACTAAATTATCAGTAACGCACATAATCGCCGGGTTATGTGGATACCCAAATTACAGGACTGCTGCAGCCCCGGATTAACACGGGGCCTCTTTGGCTCCCTGTGCACTCCTTTACTCTGCAATTACGCTGTCAGATCGTTAACATCTGGTTAGAGGAGCTCGTGGTAACCGCAGGTATCTCAAAGGAGAAGAGCTCATGCTGCAGCAGGACCACCAGTCACAGCCACCACTCCTTACTGGCGCTTACTGGAGGAGGAGCATTTCAATCCGGGGGGCTGCACCCATGGGTGGGGCAGCAGAGCATCCCCCAGCCCCTCTCCAAACCTGCCAGGCATCGTTACACACACCCAGCCCCTGCAGCCACTGCTCCTCACCAAGCCACAGCCCCGTGAAAAATATTCCACTTTTCGAGTGAAAATCCTGAAGAGCAGCTCCCAGGTTGGATCCCCAGATGGGTTTCTGTGCATACTAAAAGCGCAGCCAGCTCCAGTGCCAGGGCACACAAGCGAGAGAGACGGAATTAACGCTGCTCCTATTTATAGGGCTTTGATTAGGAGCTCGTCACCTCGAAGTTTTTATTCCCTTTATCCATTTATAAGGCCATAACGCAGTTTGACTGGCTCCAGATAGGCCGGTGTCCCACCGACTTTGCCAGAACCTAATGTGCCATTCAGACACACTTAAGCCTGTAATAAGCAGCAGCCTGTGCCCTGCAGGGGTTTAACTGCCTCAAAAAACACCCTTTAGCTCCCGTCCCACCCCGTGCTGGGGGGGGCTGAGGTGACGCCAGAGGCAGGAGGGACCCCGGTGCTGTGCCAGCCCCTCCCTGGGGTCCCGGGGCAGCTCCGGGTTTGTGGTGGCAGCGCCCACAGCAGCGATTCCCAGGGCCCCTCGCCCATCCCAGGGTTGATGTTCGGGTCCCCACGAGCTCCTGTGCTGCTCCCAAGGCCGCTAATCCCCCCTAAGCATCCCAGAGCTCCTGTCAGCAAAATGCTTTCTGTCTCCAGACAAATCCTCCCAAAGAGTTTTGCTGAGCACGGGCTTTCCGCCTGTCCAAAGCCCACAGACAAATTAAAGCACCTGCCCTGGGGGATAATTCCGCTAAAATTGGGTGCAGCTCGTGGTGGTGCCAATTTGATTTTCTGTTAAAACCTGGGAGTATTTGTAAAAAAGTCTTGTCTTTTGGAAGGCGCCCAGCGCCGTGGCTCAGGCACAAAGGGAGGGGTGAGACAAGCTCGGAGGAGCTGGAGAGCAGGAAATGGGATCTCGAGATGTGTCCCAAATGCAGCCTGGCCTGCAGAGTGCAGGCAGCCCAGGACTGCTGGTCCCAAGCCTTGCTGGAAAACTTGGATCCTCGTTTGGACAGCCCCAAAAGCCACACTGCCCCAGGGCCATCCCCCAAACCAAACCACCCACTGCCTCATCCACATCCCGGCTCAGTCCAAGGAGCCCAACCAGACACATCCCTCCATCCCATCCTTTTCTCCTCCTGTCTCAGCTGCTCCCATCCCGGGAGACATCCACTCACCATCCTCCCTGGACTTCTGGATGAAGGCCTCCACCCCGCTCTCACCGTAGCTGCCCTCGGAGGCCAAGGTGGAGACGTAATTCCACTTGAGGGCTTTGACAATGTCCACCATGGCCTGGGCCTGGTAGGTGTCCGAGGGGACGACGCGGGAGAAGAAGTCGTAGCGGCTGTTGTCGCTCAGGTCCGGCGCCGTGGAGGCGTAGCTGATCTGGGGGATCTGGGGTGGAGCAGGGAAAGGCACAGAATCAGGGCAAGGAGGGGATGGTCTCCACCCCACGGCCGTGCCCACACGCTCCCAAAGCCCCGCTCGGGGGCACAGGGAGGTGGGAACTGAGGATGAGCACGGGGCAGGTGGAGCGTGTGCCACCGTCAGGTGCTGCAAGGGGACATCGGGGCTTGGGGACCACCTGCAGCTCCGGGACACCCAGCAGGACCCCAAAAGGGTTTCTGGAGCAGCCAGGGTGGGAGAGACCAAAGGAAAAAAATGTAATTCTGCTCTGGCCAGCACTGCCAGGGTCTCCCTTTGGTTTCCTCCCCAGGAAGGACAGATCCAATTCATTCTGCCCCCCGCCCAGCCCTAAATAAGCCCCTTAAATTAACCAGAGCTGCTGCACCTCTCCAGGCACACTGGAATGATTTAGCACCGCGGGATCAGGCGATGTTTAACACTTACACAGCACTTTCCATCTCCAAAACGCACCACACATCCTCATTTATCTTAAAGATGGAAAAGGCTTATTAAATTATCAAGCCCAGGTTCTCCCCACCAACTGTGGGAATCCGAGCTGGTGTAATAAGCCCCAACCAGCTCGCTGGGAGCTGCATCCCAGGGATGTGATGTGCACCAGGGCTGGGTGTCCCAACCCTCCTGGCCTCGCTCCATCCCCCTCCAGTCCTGCATCTCCCTGTTCCTCCTCTGTTTCTCTGTGATTTCCCCTCTCCCACTCCTGCCTCTCTGTATTAAATGCAATTCCGGTGTTATAAACCCATGACTCCACCTGAATGCTAAAAGGCCCCTGGAAAGGAGCAGCCACCCTTCTACCTGCCTGCGAAGCAGGAGATGAAAAAACAGGGAGAGATGGAGCAGGAGTGGGAGAGGCAGAGGAAGGAATCTTTATCAAGGCACAAATAGGATTACTCCCCGTGACAATCTGCTTTGTGCTCCGTTCCAAGGGGCTCTGATCTGCTCGTTGGGGATCTCTGAGTGGAGCCGGTGCGTGAGACTCCATTAAAATTCTGCTCAGCAGGTGAGGAGCTCGCCTGGCAATCTCTCATGCCGGGGGGAGCAGGGGGGCTGCTCCCAGCACAATCCCTCCCCTTCCCTGCCGAGCCTGTGGGATGGACACGGGCTCAGGACGGAGGCAGTGCCCACAAGGGCACAGGCAGCAGCAGCGCCCACATCAAAGGTGATTTAGGGACAGGGATGCACCCCTGCCCTTCCACAGGGTCTTTTCCCAGTGATTTTCCCCCTGCCAAGTGTTTTGGTTTCACCTATTCCACAGGGCACTGGCGATGGAGACATCCTTCCCCAGGCCACCATCCCACCCAAGCTCCAACAGCCTGGGATTAAACCCTGGCCTGCCCATTCTGCTCCAGCCTCAGCTGGAAAACAAAGCCCAGAAAATACCTGTTGATCCACAGGCTATGGACTGGAAGCTGTATTTTAATAAACAAAAGGAAAGGGCTTTTTCTCTCGCTCCTCTGCCTTGGATGAAAGTGAAAATAAAATACCAGTTCCCAAATGACCATTTCATAGATTTCTTCTGCCTTTTCCCCCTTCTGCCTTTTTGATAGGCCAACTCCTGGCACCAGCTATTTTCTCAGATAAAAGACAAAAGTCCTTTTAGGTACATAAAAGCAAAATGCAGGCAGGGAACTCAAGGTTCTTAGAAAGAAGGATGCAGTGGGAAAAGGGAGCAGGAAACATCTCTCAGCTGCAAATGTGGGCACTGGTGGTCCCTTGTCTGGCCTGGGACCAGCACTGTGTTGAGGAAATTAATAGGACCAGCTCTCCTGCACCCCAAGAGTTCCTTGTCCCACCAAGGGTGGGGGGTAAAACCTTCCTTCTCTTGTTTTGAATCAAAACCCACCACCCAGAAGTATCCCAGCCCTGGAGAAACGTCCCTTGGGGTGAGAGAGATGGTGGGAGCCAGGGTTGGGGATGTCATCCTGCTCCTCCAGGGTCAATAGATGGGTGTGACTGACTCCAAATGCACTGGGAAAGCTGCATTTGGTACCCTCCACTACCACCCATCACTAACGGGCTCAGGAGCTGCTGTGGTGCGAGACAGAATCCCCTCAGACCGGGGAGAATTAGGCAAAGGTGGCGATTTCAGCACATCCCAGCTCAGGCTTCAACTGTTGGTGTCAACATCAGCCTGAGCAGGCAGGAAGGAAGAACCAAAAACCAACCAAAAACCCCAAAACCACTGCAGAGCCAGAACTGGTCAGGAGCACCCCACGGGCAGGGGCTCCTGCACCAACCCCCCGTGCCAGAAATGGGGTCGGGAGCAGCCAATTCCCTCCCCATAATTATTAATTTCATGCATATCTTATGCAAACCCCTGGTTCGCCGACAAGATGGAATTGATTTAATTAGAATTTCCATCATCGAGCCATTTGGATGGCAGCTTTTAATTAGGGAGAGCGTAAAGCACCGCAGGGGCCGGAGCAGCGAGGGGCTGAGCGGAACTCAGCGTTGGGCTGGGATGAGCTGCAGCCCCATCCTGCTGCCCCTTCCCTGGGCATGGGGTCAGGCCCAGGATCCAGCCCTCGGCATCTCCTTGGAGAGGGAAAAGGCAGAACTAAAACTCCAGGAAGCACAGCAGGAGCAGGAGGATGCTGTCCCTGATCCCTGTTCCCTGCCAACCTGCCACCACCCATCCCACTCCTCCTCAACAAGCCGTGCCCAGGGACCCCTCACTGGGCTGGGGGAAGCCCAGGGGAGCCAGGCAGCTGCAATTTGTTTCAATAAACCCTGGGAAGTGCAAGGAAGTGAAGTGGCAGCAGCGGGTGATTAATCAGAGCGTCCCCCGGCCGGCCGCCACCTTCCCTCTCAGTGAAGGTTATTCACCTGCTAAGTGGGGAAGCGTGTCCTGAAACGCTCCACCCCACTGCCCCCACAGCCTGACACGAGCAGGGGGGCTCAGCACTGCCAGGGGGGGCTCAGAACCAGGGCCTGACCCAGCTCTGCACCCTCCAGCCCCGGGCAGCGCAGCCTCGTGGGCCTGCAGGTGCCGAGTGCCCGGCTGCAGCGCGGGCAGCGCCGTCCTCAGGTGAATTATTCATGCTGTACAACACGGCCCCGCGCTGCAGAGAGCGGCTGCACTCGCTGCCACGGAGGAAACCGTCGCCTCAAAGCGCCTGGCACGTGTCAAACCCATCCTCTGGCTGCTCACCCCACGCTGAGAGCTTGGGCTCCACCTTGTCGCAGCTTTTTCTGGGTCAGGAGGGAAAACGCAGCTCAGACCCCAAAGCGGCTTTTAGGGGGTCCCGTTTGCAGGACGAGGGTCTGGTTTCCTGGACATCATCAGCGCTGTGGTGGTGCAGGAGCCAGTGGGTAGAGCTGGGGCTGGAGAAGCAGCAGCAAGGCGTGTGAAGGAGCTGGAATGTGCCAGAGCGCTCCGGCGGTGACGCCAGGGAGATGCTATCGCACGGAGCCGAGAGCGTGGAGCTGGGGAAAGGATTTTCTGCAGGCAGAGCCACGAGGAGTGATAAAACCAGCCTGGACAGAGGATGCCGCATCTGCAAGTTGTTCCACTGATGTACAGCTTTAATTAGGAGGCGGCAGCTAACGAAGGACCCGTTATTTATTTATGTAGTGCAGGAGCGACAAAAGCCCTGGCAGGGAGGAGCAAGGCTGGCCTAGCAGGGGATGGAGCAGGGATGGAGCAGGGAGAGGGAGTGGGATGGGACAAGGGACCACAGCAGGGAGAGCATCATTTTGAGACAGGAACAGCCACCTGCACTGTGCTCATGGTCACGAGAGAGAAGGGGGGAAACTGCGGAGGGGCTGCTGTGCTCCCATCCCAGCCAGGGCTCTGCAGGACTTGTGTGGACTCTAATTCATTCCATGACTCTCGCTGAATGTGCTGGAGCCCTCCCAGATATGCTGGAACCCTCCCAGATGTGCTGGAGTCCTCCCAGATGTGCTGGAACCCTCCCAGATGTGCTGGAGCCCTCCCAGATGTGCTGGAGCCCTCCCCAAGAACCACCCGAGCACTTCAGAAACCAGAGCGCCCCGAGAGCACTTGGAACACCCCGCAGAAGCGTCCCCCTGTCCCATCTCCCAGCACTTCCCCGGCATCCCCGTGCTGGGGGAGCACGGAGGGGGACAGGAGTGACACAGCAACACGGGGCCAAGCAGGGGCAGAGCTCCAGCAAGTGCTGTGCCCCAGGGAATGGGCAGAGGCAGCTGCCTGTGCCCGAGGCAGCCAAGGCTTTGCTGAACCTCGGAGCAGAGTCACCCACGCTTAAAGGTCAGCGGCGGCGTGAAATGGAAGTCGCCTTATTCTCATTTTAAGCATGTCCCTGCCATAAAAGCAGTGTTTGAATAACAAAGAGCAGCAGCAGCACTCGGGTCGTGGCAAGAAGAGCCTCCAGAACCCCCAAACCCCCAGTCCCTGCCTGCTGCAGGAATGGCTGTGCCCAGTCCCGCGGGAATGCAGTCCCTGGGCACCAGCCCCCACACTGGGATTCACTGCTGTCCAGGAAGGGCTGAGGTTTTCCTTACTCTCCTCCCCCAAGGGATTTTGAGGTCTCCATCCTCTACCTGCTCATCCTCCCCACTTGCATTTCTCCCTGCCCCGTTGGGCTGGGATCAGCTCTGGATTAAAGTTCCCAGGGCTCAGGATGCACCAGCAGCAGCACCAGTGCCTGGCTGCTCACCTGGGGCAGGGCTGCACCTGAGCTCAGCCACATCCTTCTGCACAGGTACAGCTCTTTGCCCAAGGACCAAAACTGCAGGAGAAGGGTGAGGGGGAAAAACAAACAAACAAACAAAAAAGAATCTAGAAAGATTTTAGTTGCCCCCAACTATTCTGTCACTCTCCTGCCTCCTTTCCCACTGCCAGCCTCTCTCCTCCTCTCCAGAGCTAGTATTCAATCTTTTTTTCTCTTGGCAAATAGCTTTTAAGTTCCTCCCACTCCCTCTAATTTATATTATTTTAATTATTGAATAGCCCTCTCACTCGTCGCCTGGAACATTAACACTTTTTTTTTTTTAAAAAAAAAGGGACCCAGAAAAATCAAACTCCATCAGCGATCTGGTTTTTCCGTCTTCACTAACAGCTTCCAGCCCTCCCAGGAGGGCACCCGGGCTGGCAGAGGAAGTGGAGGGGGAAGAGAGAGGGGGGGAAACAGCACCAACCCTGCAGAACTCAGGGGTTTCAGGGTGCTGGGAGAAGGCCAAGATGGGATGGGGCCCCCATTGCCACTGGAAGTGCAGAATATTTACTTTTCTCCCTCATTTCTGCAGAGGGACCCTCGTTCACACACTCTGCAGCCCAGGGACATGGTTGTGGATAAATAAATGTACAGCAAGAAGGAAAGGAATTACCAACTCCTCAGCATTCCTGTGGCTGGCACGCAGCAGGAGGGAGAGCCCTACTCATCCCACCACAGCCAGAGCACCCCCGGGCTTGGTGGCACAGGACCAGCGTCCCCAGCCCGGCTGATGTCCCCAGGCAGGAGCAGAGAGGCCCCAGCCGTCCCCTGCCATCGGCCATCGTGGCCTCCAGCCCTGTGGCCACCCAGCCGCCTGCCTCAGGTGGGATTTGCATTTTGGGGCACAACTCACACCCCTGACGGAGCATCCCCCACAAGCAGCAGCAAACCCCCCTCAGCTCCCCCCCCATCCAGCCCCCGCCACGGGACAAAACTCCTCCTGCTCCGAGTGTCGTCACTGCAGGGGGACGGAGCAAGGGATCCCTGGGGAGCTGGGGGAGGCAGGAGGAGCATTTTAACAACACCCTGGGAGCGCTTCTGCCTCCCCCCAGCCGTGGAGGGAGCGGCACCCGCGGAGAAACGCAGCCGAGGGGGTTTGGCCGAGGGTTTCTCGTCACCTGGCCGAGCCCTACCTTGAAGAGGCGCAGGATGTTGGCCACCATGATGGAGACGGAGCTGCCCGAGGCGCCGATGACGCCGACCACGCGCTCCGGCTTGGTGATGATGGGGGGCCCTCCGCTGACGCAGCGCACCTCGGTGCTGTCCTTCTCGATCAGGGCCTGCACGAAGGTCAGCGACTGCTCCAGGGCGTGCGTGTCCCGCGAGCACGTGTCCAGGATGCGGGCGCCCAGCGTGATGTTGGGCAGCAGGTCGGGGTCGTTGTTGATGCGGTCCAGGGCGAAGAGCATGGCCTCCAGGCGATGGATGCCCTTCTCCTTCTTCAGCTCCCCGCAGGCTTTGCCCTCGGCGCCCCGGCCGTGCACGGGGAAGAGCCCCCCGAGCGTGATGTCCCCGTCGATGCGGATGGAGTTCATGTGCGGGTAGCCCTGGCCTTTGGGCTTGGCGGCACCGCCGGGCGCCCACCCCCAGCTCCAGGCACTCAGGAGGAGGCAGAAGGACAAACGCTCCATGCAAAAGTGACCCCGGCTCATCGCCAACGCCGTGCTGGGGCAGAGCTCGGGCCGGGAACGCGGCGGTCAGGGGGCCGGGCCGGGCCGGGCGGGCGGCATGGCTCCCCAGGGATCCCCCTCCGGCACCATCAGCGGCTCCCGACGGTGCTGCCGGCCCCGGGGGAGCGGCGGGAGGTCGGGATGCAGGAGGGAGCCGGGGTCTGCATGGCTACAGCAGGGAGGAGAGACAGCAGCGGAGACACCAGCCCACGCAAAGCTTCGGGTCCTTCCTCCGGGGACCTTGGAGGGACAAGGGAAAAGGGGAGAGAGAGAAAATTAGGAGCAGGAAGAGGACATCGGCTGTTCAGGGCTTTCATCAGGGAGCTGGCGGAAATTAGCACCGGGGGTTATTGCAAAAAATAGATTTGGGATTCACTGCGTCTTTGATTCATGCCAGGGGTTTTGGCTTAGCCCAAATTGCATCTGGGCAGAGGGGCTGGTCAGGGCCTCGGGGACACTGTGCCCCACAGGGCAGGACAGGTCAGACCAGCTTGGAGACCCTGTCCCAACCTGTCCCATCTTAGGGGAACTGTGAGGGTGGCACAAGTCCCAAGACGGAGCTCAGAGCGGGGCAAACCCCACACACATCCCCAGCCCTGGTCCCTGCCTATCTTAAAACACCCCAACTTTTTCCCAACGGGTTTTTCAGTCACCTTCCACAAGCCCACTTGTCTTGAGCCCCACAGACTGAGGCCTGCATCCTCAGCTAGAGCCAGGCACTGCCAAACCCCAGCGTTCCGGATCCGAGTCACAACCCAAAGCGCTCCTGCTGCTCTCCCTCCAGGCCGCTGATTCCTGAACCAGCAGCTGCATCCATTATTGACAGCCTCCAGCAGCAGATATCGACAGCACCTGAGCTGCCCCCACCCCTGTGGCACAGCCCCTGCCTCAGTTTCCCCCCGAGGCGGGTTCCCCCTGATGCCCATCCCTGCGTCGTCTCCCAGCAGCCGCCGATGGATGCTGAGGGCAGCGCATGATTAATTCAGGCACCAAAAGCAGCGCCGAGCTGAGCAGGCAAACGCATTCCCCAGGCAGGACGGGCAGCAAGAGTGAGACCAAGGAAACAGCTTAAATTAATCTCAGCTCAAGCCCAGAGCTGGCACCCAAGCCCACGGCTGCCGGACAGGACCTCACCGGCCCCGAGGGTGCTGCTGCTCCATCCCAGCCGGGAGCACCCTGGCTTCAACTCACCTCCATAAATTATGCACCTCCCCGCCCGCCGCAGCCGCTTGAAGGCCCATCTCCAAAGCGATTGTGACAGCCGGGGCTTTTAAGGAACCAGAATTACCCGGTGCCCAGCTCTGTGCTTCCAAAGGCAGGAGGTTGGGAATGCCGCAGCAAAACCCCCGCCCCAGCCTGCCAGGAGAGCCCCTGAGAGCTCAGCCGCTCTTGGATGGGGATCAGGGACAGGGATCAGCCCTCTGCATGGTTTTATCCCCTCTGCAAGCACCACCCCACACATCGCCGGTGGGCAGGGAGCAGGGGAATGTGGCTCCTGGCACGGCCTGGGAGAGGGTCAGGCTCTGCCCGTGCTGGGGAGGAGGAGGAGGATGGGGATTCGAAGGGATGCTCAGACACCACAGCCCCGCACCAGCCAAAAGCAGGTCACCTCTCCCACCCTCATCCCCGGAGCTGCAACATTCCTGCCCATCAAAGGTGGGATGCTCACACCACGGACCCGCTCCCAGGAAAACCCTCAGAGCCCACAGCAGCTCCCGCAGAGCTGGCAGTGCCCCCAGAGCCCACTGCCTTTCCCTTTCTTCTTTTAAGCTTTTTCCCTCTCTGTTCTCTCCCCTTTGTGGCTCCTTTGATCATATAATCTGAACGAACTGAAGGTAAAAATATCACGGCAGGCAAGAAGAAAGCGCAAATAATGGGGAGAGGAGGAGGGAGCTGGTTCGGATCCCTGGCGGAATCATCGGGGGAGATGGAGCCGGAGTTACCCGATGAGCCCCTGCTGCAAACGGCCCAGAAGGGGTGACAGAGGAGCACCCCTGTCCCCTCCACCTGCCCCCAGCAGCCCCTCAGCCACACACAAGTCACTGCTTCCACACAGCCCAGACCTTGCTTCCATCATGCCGGAGCCTCCCCAAAGCAGCTGCTCCACCAGGGGCACATCTGGAGGGAGGTGCACATCTGGAAGAAGACACCTGCCTACAGCAGGTGCGCATGGAGCAGGGAACAGCCTTACCCACACGCTGCGGGCAGCGAGGGGTCACAGCTGCCCTCCTGCCCCACCTGCACGGCTCCACAGGGGCACCTCGAGGGTGAGATCATCACTCAGAGTCGTGCTTGCCCAAGCCCCGAAGGAAGGAGGAATTCTGCTTTCTCCTACTTCCACCAGCACAGATCACTGAGGACGGATCCCTCCCACCGCCCTCATCCCAGCTATGCCCATCTGGGTCTGGGAAGTGGCACAAGTGCCAACCAAACCGAGATCTCCAGAGCCGCGGCGTGGCTCATCCCCTGCCCGAGCCAGGGTGGGCTGAGCAGCTCCAGGGCGGAGGGAGCCGGTGCCGGGCGCTGCTGCCCCAGGACGGGCCCCGGACACACACGGGGCCGGGCAGCACGGTGGCATCCTGCTCCCCTCTAGTGGTGGCCATCGGGCCACCGGCATCGCCGGGCACGGAGGGCCCTGGAAGGATCAGGAGAGGGCTCAGCTGGGCAGGCGAGCGCGTCTTGGGGTGACCTGGTCTAGTGAAAAGTGTCCCTGCCCACGGCAGGGGCTGCAACTGGATGAGCGTTAAGGACTCTTCCAACCAGGACCCTTCTGTGATTCCATGAAATCAAACTCCAATTAAAAATCCCCCCACATCACAGGGATCTCCAGCTGCAAAACGCTCTCCAATGCCCGGAGGAGCAACCGGCCACCCCAGGCATCACCTCCTTCCCACAGCTCCTCCTGCACGTCCCCACAAGCAGTGCCCAGGCTGGACCGTGGTGGCACACGCTCCGGACAGACCCCACTCCCCAGAGCTCTGCCTGCAGCAGCATCCGTCACCTCCCAGTTCAAAGCCAGAGCATTTTCTGGGGCTCGTTAAACCCGGCAGAGGCTGAGCTGGTTGCACAGCCCAGGAGACACTGAAATAATCAGCCAAGAGCACCCAGCACTCACCTGCACGTCCCCATCCCCAGCTGCCAAAGAGCACAGCTCCACCAGCACCACACTCCAGCCCAGCCCTGGCGCTGGGAGGGCTGTGCCAGCTTAAGCCACGCTGGCTCCTACCAGCTCCACAGCTTCTTTTTGAAAATCAAGGCTATTTCTTTCCCCACCTGCTCTTCCTCCAGGAAGCAGGGCCAGCCAGCAGGCAGCACAATATCCCAATTAGTGTACACTCACTCCCTCTTCCCGCTTGCAAGCAGCTCCAGGGTACTTCACTTGGCTCCTGGTCTTTTTAATTGCAAAAGCTCCATGAAGTAGAGCAGAATTGAGCCGTGGACAGAGGGAGGGAATGCCAGGCTAAGTTCTCTCCCGACAGGAGAGACCTTAAGTATTCAGGTCCAGTACCCCGGCGTTTGCTCGGAGAAGCAAGGCCACGGCTCAGCAGGCAGCAGCGAGCAGAGACCCCAGACTGTGCCATCCAAACCCCCCCAGTGAGCTCCAAGACGCAGCCCCTGCCCCAGCAACGCCTCCATCGATGCATGAACCGATATCACAACCCTCGCACAAGCCCAAGACCATCACCAAGGTACCAACTCGTCCTCTCTGCAGCCAAGGTCCTGCCAGCACCTGGCTCAGAGCCCCTCGGCAGGGAAAAGCTGGGTACCACCACCCACCTCAGTGCCCTGGAGCATCTCCTGAAGGATGCTGAAGTCCGAACAAAAGTGTTCCCGTAGGGCGCAGGTGAGATCCAGGGAATATTTGTCACCCCATATTTATGTGTCCTTAACTGCAGCAAACCCTCTCCTTCCGCCTCCCTCTCTCTGCCAAGCAGGTCAGGGCTAATCCCTCACTTTGAAGGATGGGATGGCGCGGCAGGGGGGGAAGGCGAGCAGGATCCAGCCCCGGAGCAAGCGGAGAGAGGGAAGAGCAGCTCACCTTGCAGGCAGCCGGCGCAGAGCTCCAGCGGGAGCGGCTGC
>VYXD01012666.1:0-80888 GCA_013397195.1 Hylia prasina
ATCCTTTCCTTCCCAGCTATAGTGCTGTCACCACCTCACTAGCATAAAAATCATGATTTCTAGCTAACACAGATTAAAAAATCATAAACCAAAATAACAAAAGGATTTAAGGGAAGATACAACGTTGCTAAGGAATCAGATGCAGTTAATGCACACCTGTGACTCAACACAGACAAGAGATTAACCTTCCCAATCACAGCAGGACTCTGCCTGGATCTGCAGCCAGACACAGCCTAATCTTTCCTAGATGGAGGATTATAGAAGAGGCAACCCAAATTCTGAAGGCACAGAAGTGCCATTTATTTTATTTTACATGAAATCTCTTGCAAGATAGCCCATTTTCTTTGTTGCAATGATACCATGCGTGCCAGTCAAGCAAGAACTTCAGAGTGTGTAGGGGATAAAACCAGAAATGAGATCAAAGATCACTTTATAAACACCTGATTAAAATACTTCAGACTTATTTTGCCATAATCTGAGCAGGGAATGGGAGAACTGCAAATATATCCTCATTTATTAAGGAAATGTAGATAAACTGTGGCTTACATGAATCAGCTGGACTAGAACAGGCTCCAGATTGCAGAACATTGACCTGGCTTCAACATAGAAACTCAGCTGTTGCTCAAAGTCACGGCCAAATGAAACCTATAAAAGAAAAAAGGCTCCTAGACTTTACCACTGCAGGCCTTAAATCTATATAAACTGCATGCAGATAAAGCACAGATACTCAGAAGTCAAAATCCCTATATACTGCTAAGGAGAAAACCCAGCAGTAAGAAAAAACAGCAGTCAAAGAATCTGTTCTTTTAACTGTCTGCAATACTTGAGCTTCAAGGAAACACGAAAGTTTCACTGTTTTAGTTGGGTTTTTTGGGTTGTGGTTTTGGGGTTTTTTTGTCTGTACTCCATATAATGGTCTACTTTACAGATCAGGTATTTTTCAAGAAAACAAAATTTAAAACCTAGGTTTCTGATGTGTTTTCAAAACTAGCAGAACTCCTGATTCTTTATGGAAGAGACAAAGGCTTGGTTGATTATACTGAGAAAGCAAGACAAAAAAATCCCAGAAAAATAGAATAGATCTGTGAATCTGTATTCAGATTCCTCTAATTTCTAGATGATAAAAGGCCTCCAACAGAAAACAGCATTTTTCCTAATTAGATAAACCTGTAAGAAAAGCAGGTTTTCCTTGAGTTTGGTTAATAAATACATGCTTATACAGTATGGCTAAAGCCTGTAACCTTGCATTCTGGCAGGAAAGCAGTCAAAAAACAACCTTTGTGTGAGAACAACCCTCTTCCAACCCTGTAGATTTAAAAAAACCCAAGTGCTGTCAGCTAGAGTGTCTCAGCTGTCAATTAAAAGCAGAGCATGAGGAACAGTCTCCGGGCAGTCTGGGTTTATGTATTCTGTTGCAATTTTTTCTCTAATAGAAGTAAAGGTTGCATTATTTATTATTTCTCAAGACACATGCAAAAGAATTCTTTACAAAATTAGAATAAAATTTACATTTAATCCATACAGTGAAAGATGAAAGAAACTGCACCAGAAAACAAAGGATTGCTTCCCACATTAGAGACAACTGTCTTTGCCTTTCCTCTGTTTGTACAACTGCTGATTCTTGAGTCCTCATCTCAAGAAAACTTACCTAAAAATATAAATTTTTCCACCAAAAAGACTGACTGTAAGGATGACTGTAAAAATTGCTTTTCCCTCCACATCTTGATGTGTGTTGGTTTAAATTCAGAACTAGTCATTTTGCTGCTATGGGATTTTTTCCCCCCCTAAACCAGGACTATCAAGACACATCAAATTTTGTTCAGTGCAAGAAATCCCCTGAAGGAAATTACACTATATTATACTGCATGTAAAGCTTAATAAAGCAAAACTATATTAAAACATTAATTAGCAAATTATTATAGCTGAAGAAAAAGCAACCATCTAGAGTAAACCCACAGAACTGCACCAAAGAACAAAGAGGACAAGTAGACATAGAGCTTGTCAGCTCTATGTGAAAGAAAAAGCAGGCATTAAGAGTACATGGTTAGAGAATACAAAAAGCTTGAACAAGTCTCCCTAAAACACCCTGACATCTCTAAACCAGCAGAGCTCAACAAAAGATTTATTAGAACAAGAGTGAGGGATGGGTTAAACACTAATTTCAAGACAAAGCACCTGAGGTTCTCCTGGGACTACCAACTTAATGATAAAAATTATCTTATTTCTAAATTAAGATAAACAGAGATAGAATAACAAAAAAGCTACACTTATTTTGTATTTTTGAAAGCTGGTATTGGTTCCATTAAGAGCTAAGTAGTGGAACTTCCTTCACATAAACCAGTGACCTCTCTGATGCTTCAGCTGCTGTTTAACTTTTTAATACACGCTCTGTTTTACAGATTTACAAAACTAGCACAAGAATACAAATAAATAAACAACATGTGTACTCTAAATTTTCATCTTGCACCCTATCAGATTCAGCACTTTGACATTTCTTTGAACACAGACACACTTATTTCACTGGCTGTGGTTTTCAGTGGTCTGAAGCAAGTCAGAGACTGGGTTCTGATTCAGCCACACAAGCACCTGTTCCTCATGGAACACAAAAATCTGAGCTCTAAGGTGCATCCAACAGCTCCATACAATTGTCACTCACCATTTTTATGAATCCATTTATCAGAGCTGCTAACATTCTTTTCTCATCCTCAAGTGTTAGTGCACTAGAAAAAAAAATTATTTGGTACATTTTAGAATATTGTCTATCCTATTATCTATAAAGGTGCAAATAATACATAATATTTTATCATTTTTTCTGTACAAAACAATTGTTAATGTGAATATCACCAATTCAGCCATGAACCAAACTAAATTCCAGATTCAAAAAAAGTAAAAATTGCTGAGTGTCTTTAGATTCTCTAAAAACATGGATTTTGGCATGAGAAGGAAGCCACACTAATGTATTTTATTGTAGCAAACATATGGCTTCAGTCTTGTGTTGCAACATGAGAACTTGAGTAAGAACTAAGTCTAAAAACCTAAAGAAATCAGTAAGTCTATTCTTAGAAGAAAGTTATCCTACTTAAGGAGTAAAGCTTTTGAAATACCCTTTAAATATTATACAGTGCATAATATTAGTTTATTATTTAGTTTGGGGTTTGTTTGGTTTAAGGTTTTTTCTTTTAACTAACCTTGCCTCAGAATTTAAAAAATAATTTGCTTCACCTTGTTACAGTGCTGGTTTTCTTTGTGTTTTAGTAAGAACTGAACTAAACAGATATGGAAAAAGGAGTTTCTTTTCAAAACTATCACAGATACCTATTCAACACCAAGAGTCCAAAATCTGATTTGAAGCAAATTTACATCACATAAAAACCCAGTCAGTCAAACCTATTTCACTGAAAATGGATGAACAGAAAGTTAAATTACAATTAACTAATACAATTTAATCCCTTTAGTATTATGTGCTTGGCTCCAGCTTTGACCTTTAGTATATCAGTTACCAATTTCCAACTCAGACACCAGATGGGAAGGGAACAATAGTTTTACTATACAAATTCAGTAAGGGAGGAAAGAAAACCTCAGCATGATTAGCTCATTAGAGCATTGCCAATCAAAAGAGTCAACTGATGGCCTCTGAAAGGCTCAGAAGGCTTGTAATGAGATCTCCAGGTCAGTAATAGGTTTCCAGTTCAATTGTGAATCAGACCCCTACCAGTCTAAAGGCTATTACCCTCCAACAGCTGTTACAGGGGTCAGTGAGCCCCACACAATGGGCTGGGAGTTTCCTGAACCAGCATGCAAAAACAGATGCAGGAGCTGCTTAAAAATAACTGGAATTTATGATGACTTACTAAGAGATGTACAACCATCTTAGCTCGAGGAACTGCTGGTTTAAAAGACTTTAAAGGTCCCAGTAAACTATCAAATGGTTTTGGCAAAGTGTCAGAGGAAGCACCAAATATGGATTGCTATAAACTGCTTTATTTTTTTTTAATAAGCTGGTTTAGGTACAATATATTGTTCTATTTAAAGGCTGAAGTGGCTTTTAGTGCAACATACAGCCAAATAAGGTACTCTAACCCAAAATAAAGCACTCTAGCTGGTATAAATTTGAATTACATGCTATTTATTGTCTTTATTGACAATAAATCCTGCATTCATGGCCTATCAAGGATGAGAAAGTTTTAAGTTCCTTTGCAGCATTTGCCATATTAAGAGGCTCTGGGCTCAGAGTGGCAAAAGAGACTGCGCCCTTACAATTCAACCCAAACCAGGAGTCAAAAAAGGTTTGTCCTCTTGAGAGAATTTGCAGCACTGTGATCCTGGCTCTGTGTTCAGTCAGACACAGATTTTGGTGTGATTTTTCCAAGTTACCTACAAACCACAATGCTTTCCACACTGCACAAGTGCTACTCAAACAGTGGGAGAGTGCAACAAGGCACAGGGGATCGATCCCAAACAACCTCAGCTCTCAAAGTCAAGGGCAAAATAGAACAGGAAGAATTAGGGGAAAGATATAGATGGTTCAACAGCTTCTCAGTTCTAGCTTCCCCTGTTGAAGTTCCTAGAGATCTTCCAGGTATCCTTTTTAAGATTTCACACCCTTTTGTAATGGCTGAAAACAGCAACCCACAAAAAGGTCTAACTGAGTATGGAAATCTGTGCTTGAGTAGCTACACATTCACTTGGATCTCAGAAATAGCTTATTATTCACTATAATTCAAAGATTACATTGGTTTCACTCTCAAATTGTTTTGAAGATTGGATTGTAAAGTGTCTCTGCTTCACTGGAAAACTACAAAATTGCTGCTACTTCCCTTTTAAATTCTGCTTCAGTATTCAAAATACAGCAGTAATTAAGGAGCAAATGGTACGTGCTGCCACTTCGCTGCACAGCTCTTCCCTCAGCACTAATTGGATTCATGTCTTAATCCACCTTGAAACAAACAGCCTCAGAAACATGAAACCACATCAGGCAGCCCAACTTTGCAGAAATGAGAGTTCTCAGAAGTTCATCTTACTTCACAGAATCATGCATCGTCTTACAGATATGCAGGAGAGCATTGAGTATCACAGGATCCTTTGTCGACTCCTGCTGATGCCTAGAAAGAGTTTCAGAAAAAGTGATGAAAATTCCTGCTCTGTCAAAATGGAAAACAATGACTAGAATAACACCCCTTTAATGCACCATATCAATCACCAGCACTAGATGACACTGCACAAGTTTAAGTTCATTTGCGAACCACAGGAACACCAATGATCACATGGTTAACACGTGGACAATTGCAACAAATCCCAGCCAAGAAATATTATCTCAATATACACAGCTGCACTGCCAAGCCACAGACTGACTCCTTAAGGGACACAGCAAGGTGGACATGTGATCCACTGAGGCCATCTAAGAACAGCAAAACAAAACAATCCTGGATTCACCAAGATATAATATAATTTCTTAGCCACTCAGGGACAGACAGGAAGGATCAGTGTCAGGTTTAGGTACAGAGGCACATGTGCAGTGCAGCTCCACTAAGATGATTAAGGGGCCACAGCATCTCTCATATGAGCAGAGCCAGGAGAGCTGGCCCTGTGTGCCTTAGGGGAGAGAAGGCTTGAGGGGCTCAGCAGTGAATATAAATACCTGAAGGGAAGGTGAAAATGAAAGAAATGTTTCAAGAAACCTGTTAATTATTGGAAAAGAAAAGGACTGCTGGACTTTTAGAACACTTGAATATATTTTTGTTTTCTAAGTTAATTTTCCACTGTAGCAATGCTCTCTATTCTATGCTGTCACAGCAACTGGAATGTGAAATAAATTTCATAATCAACAAAGGCAGCACAAAAAAAAAAGAAAAAAAAAGATCAGAGAACAACTATTCTGTTAACCCACAGCAAGTCAGCATCAGTATAATTACTTGAACTCAGCTTTCTTTGTGAACAGTCAAACAGTCCATCAACAGATTAACAAAACTGACTCATTTTCTTTTTTCTTCCCCATAGCCTGGAACACCTTCACAAACTAAATAGCCAACATACTGACTCCTCTTCCCTAGCCATCTTTCAGTTTCTCAGAGCCTCCAGAATGCATTTCACTTTGACAGTCAACACTTACTTAATAAAAGATTCCATAATGCACTTGCAAACCTCCACTCTTACACTTTCCTTCTGGAACATATCCAGAAATGGCAAGAATTTCTCCTGAAAGTACAAATACATAAACAAGTAAAACTGGGTATGTTACAAACAACACACTAAAACAATAAATATTTTGGATATGTTTTATAAGCACAGCTATTTAGGTAAAACTATTTTCATCTTTTTTGAAAACAGTAATTCATTTCAAAGGATGAAAAAGTGCAACTAATGGAAAAGGACTAATGGCTGAAAGATGTATCTATTTATTGATTGCAGAGATCAAGAAGGGAACACAAAATACAGAACTGTTTGAATCAAATGCTGCACTTTATTTTTAAAAGCAACCACATGCTTCCAACAGCTTAAGATCATGACAATTCAGCCATCTATGGGATCAAAAAAGGTAAGATATTATCAACAATTAAAATAGTCTTCCCATCATTCTTCCCAACAATTTCACATCTATCCAGAGCAAGTTAAGGTCTAAGAGATTCAACTTTCCTTCAAAAAACAAGGGTCTAGGTTGTTTAACATACTAAAACACTTAGTTTCTGTATCATCTCAAGCATATAGCAAGGGTTTTTCAGAATTATCCAAGCAATTTTTGAACAATTTGACCCTGAAATCCACAGCATCAGTCTTGAGTTTCTTTCTTCAAATGGTTTCTGTACCTTGACACACACTGTCTGCTGTCTTTGTTTCTATTTTTCTACCTCATATACAGTCTCTGACCTCTCTGAATTCCACTTTGTTTCAATGCCAAGTGTAAGTGCAATGAGAGGGTATGTTATGTAACATACCACAGAAACAGCTATCAGAAATTACATTAACACACACAAATAAATGGTATTTCATCTTCCATTGATTGCCACTTAAGCCACAGTAACAAACAAACTTAGGGAATTTAACAGCCTAATGAAAAAAAGTATAGAAAACTGGAATTGGAATAAGTACTTAAGTAGTAAGCAGCAGGAAGCTTACAAAATATTTCTGCACTTAGCAACTTGACAAAAAGTCCTTGCATTCTGTGAACTTGTAAACAATCTAAATATCCCAGTCAAGGTAAATTCTCTCGCAGAAAAACTGCCAGACAGTTCTTCTTAAAAATTTATTAAACAGAATATCACTTACCACTGAAAAAAGCAGAGCAAAGTCATAGATATAGGTAATAACTTTCTGAATAATTGACTGCAGCTAAAGGGGAGAAAAAGGAAAAGTTAAAAAAGGGGGGAAATTATTGTAATATGAGTTAAATTAAGACTATCCATGCCAGAGATTCTTCTTCTCTAATTATTCATAGAAAACTCTTTTGAAAGATGCTTGAAGCATTCATCAACATAATTTCTTTCCCCAAAGCAGGACAAACTATAGCTATGCTGTTCTGACACTTTTCCAATACACCCTTCAGAACCCATATTGAACAGAGGCTGAGCAGCCTGCCCAGGCTTTATTTGCTCTTCACTTCCATAGTCAGGCACATTTTTTTTTAAATTTAGAGTCTCCATGTTCTCCAGGTCTCTGCACTAAAAAGCTCAGCCAAATAAACAAAGATAAAAAACCCAAACCAGTTTTTTAAATATTCTTTTGTAGGCACTTTTTCTACCCTCCAAGTAATCACAAAAACCTTCTCAAATAATCCATATCTCATTTGGCATTCAGTCTCAAGAACTGGACACAATAATTCACTGAAGCCTTAACAATGCCAAGCAGAGATAGACTATTTTATGATTTACTTCTTTTAAAACAGCCTACCATGATTGCTAATTTCCTTCAGCAAACACCAATGTTGATGTAGGAGTTAACTATTGCTACTTCTAAATACATAAATCATTCAGGTTTAGCATTTCTCAGAATTGAAAGACTGACATGCATGGAAAAAAGGGAGGAATTAATCACAATATTACAGTGTTCCAAGAGGCTTCCCAAATTATAGCTAGTGTTTAAAAACAATTATTTTGTTACAAGAGTTATCAGTAGTGTTTAAGAATTAATTCCATTTAAGAAAATGCGTATCAGATTTTTACAGATTTGGCAAAATAAACTCTTTACCTGTGGGTAAGCATCTTCAAATGCTCGATCAGGAGTCATGTGCTTGATAACATCAGCCAGAACCGTATTGACCTCCCGCTTCTGTGCGGCAAAAAACAAGGTTACAAAATGAAATTGGCACATAAATCACGTCACTAAACACCAGTTGAGCAGGATAATTTATTTCCATTTGCCAAAGCATCAGCTTTTTATGGAGCTCTAGTTAAGCCAGGAACTTTAACCATAGCTCCAGTAAATCCTGACTTAAACTGATCCATCTGCCTTTAAAACAAAAGGGTAAGACACCTTCAGTGCTGTGGGGTAGTAAAGCTTCAAAGCTGCATCTTTTGTCCCCATTCATTTTTCATGAAAGAAAACACGTTTTTTTCATTCCTATACGTTTATACAGGATAGTCAAGGCCTTTCCCTCTCTTAATACCAGACTGCTAACACAGCCACTTAGTCTGTCTCAGAAAAATTCAAAGGAAACAAAGCAATTTTCACCTACCGTAAAATGTCTGCATGTATACTCCACCCACACTTCAGCACAGTTGATGTAATCCTAGAAATACAGGTGTCTTCAGATTACCAGTATTTACAGGAGACTGTGAGAAATACACTTGCAAAAATTACACTTAAAAGAATTAACTCCTGAGGTATGATTGATGCAGACCTAAACATCTAGAAATCAAAAGCTGCATTTGTGTAATAATGTTATGCAAAATTAATTTATGCTTCAGCAGAGCTAAGAAAAGGAGGGATGATCCAAAGATATTACAGCCATCACTTTTTTTTTTGCAGCTTTGTGTATTTAGAAAAGGTAAACAATGCCATGCTAAGCACACATTTACTGAATACCTTTGCTCTAAACACAGGATCAGTAGTGAAACAGAGTGACAGTAACTCACCTGTGGGTTCTTCAGCTTTGTTATAACCTTCCAGGCTTCATTTAATATTTGAAGGCGATCATTTTCAGGAGGATCAGCCAATGCCAGGTTTAATCCCAGGGAGCGAAAGAGGAGATGCTGAAAGTTAATGAGAAATTTTTAATTAAAAGCAGGTCATGCACGTCCATCCAAGACTGGTCTGGCAGGTACAGTGTGCAGAAAGATTTTCAGATCAAACCACTTGAATAATTTTATTCAAGTGATACACGAGTTAGGTAGACAACTAAAAGCATAAAGACCTTTGTCACAGAAAAGGAATTGTTACAAATTACATACAACACATTACCTTTGGGAATCCAGACTCATCACACTCCTTAATCATGCCAATGAAGTCCATGGATCTGGCAGCAATAAACTCTGCTCTGAAGGCTGACATTACTGAATTCAACAGCAAAGCACTGCAATGAACACAACACAGCTCAATACCAACTCAAATTTACTAGTACCTGCATTTACATTAAACTGAACTTTTTAGGCTAACAACTGTCCAGCATTTATCATAAATTTTAAAAAAAGAAAGAGAATAGGGAAAAAAAAACCCCTCAAATTGAGCTTGCTTTGATGAGGATCAATAATGCATAAGCAAAACAAGAAAACATTAAGACACCAGATAAAGAAAAGGTAACCCAGCCTGTAAAATACCTTTTCTACACAGGTGTTTCTGAAGCCATCATTTTAGCAGCAGTTTACTAGAAATATCAAGCAAACCAGGAGAGCTGACATTTAGAAACTTAGTCTCTGTTTAACTACAGGTCAGAAGAATACTTAGGGAGGGCAAATCCTCATTGAAATTTTTCCTAGTTAATTATATACACATTATAAAAGCCACATTTCTAGCAGCTGCATTGTTAGGATTAAAATACATCCAAAGTCATGGTCATGTAACAACTGGCAATGACCAGTTAGACATTTCTGATTAACCATTCAGACAGGTATTTGTGTTACTACCAAGCCAAAGCCACAATGGCAGACTGAACTCCCTGCATCACTGTAACATCCAGTTTACTCAGCCAGGAGCCAGCTCAAGAAGCTGCCTCATAAAACACTGTGCCCTTCACTAGTCTCAGACAGCTTGAATACAGGGCAGTTTACCTTGAGGGAAATTCTGTGGAGTGCTTAAAATAACCAGGCAGCTTCTGTGTTTCTGCCTGAGCCTTAGTGGTCCCATCACAATTTGACTGGAATTTGCATTTTATCATTAGACAAGCACTTCCAGTTCACTAGGTCTGTGCTTTGCAATACGGAGAGCAGGCTGTCACTTTTCACTTACATGGCTGCAAAGTAGCTCATGGAACATACTGAGATTATTTAAAGATTTATATTCTGATGCCTCTTGCTTTGTAGTATCTTGACAGTCATGAGAAGACACAAAACACAGAACTCCACTCTGAAAGAAGACTACTGTTTTAAACTGGATTATCCAACTTCCTAATAAAAAAGACATGTCCCAAAACCATTTCTTTCAAAGAAACCCTCATTATACTCAACATTTTATTCTTCCTTCAAAGAGCAAACAGGAACAAAGAAGAGGAACTTGGCTTATCTCTATAGTGAAAAATGCTGGAAGTTTATTTGAAAGTAAGTTCCACAAAACAAATCAACACCTGTACAAAACAATTTGTACATCAGAGGATGTGAATTATTTTTGTCTGTTCTATACACTCTGATACAATACCATTTTCACAGCACATCCTTCAAATCATACTTTCCCCACACACCTTAGCTCAGTCACAGAATGCTGGCATTCCTCAGCTAAGTGATTAGCTTATTTTAGTTCCTCAGCTGCTGCAGAATTGGACTGTGCAAAGCACATCAGCAAAAAAACAGATAGCTGAAAACTTTTACAGAACTCAGCCAAGCTACCCAATAAAAGAGAGAGGAGCCCATCACTAGGCCACACTGCATCCACAAAACCCAGTAACATCCAACTTTCAGAGCAGACCATCTTCTGAACACAACTACTCTGCACAAAGACTTCTAGGAGACGTTTGAGATACTAATTTTAATGTTGAAAAAAGTAATTCCCTAAGTATTACCACCTTCCAAAGGTTGCCTGCAGCTTTACAACTTCCCTTGCTGAATGCACATATGGCCTGACAGTAGCCAGCGGAGGGCAGGGGAAAGGAAGGGGAGGAAAACCCAGGAAAGTGAAGCAAAACCAGGAATCTGAGACACAGCTAATGGAGAACACATTACATATCCTAAACTTTGGCTTAGGAGCCAGAATGCAGCAACCAAGTAAAACTAATTAACTTTGGCTTGACAAGTAATCTACCGTATTTCAGAATTCATCTCTGGAAAACAGATGTTCATAATCACGATTTAGTAAGCTACTGGGAGAATGAAAGCTGCACTTTGCATAACTGCTTCCAAAAGAGAGAGAGAACATTATTCCAGGGACTCAGGGGTACTCATTACAGACTCCTGTCTTCCACACTCTGCAACACTTACTTGTTCCCCAATTTCTTGCATCTTTCCATCATCTCAGTAAGCAGAACCTGGAAAAATTACTTATTAAAATTAGTGAATAGAGACTCTGCAAATATATTCAGCTTTAATTACTGTACTGAAATCTACTAAAAGCTGGTTTAATTACCTCTCCAATACATTCCAAGAGTCCTGTCTTATCCTATTTTTACAGCACAAGAAAACAATGGTGTAGCACAACATAAAACACATCTTCTGGAATAGGTACAGTGGCATTTCAATCAAAACCACCATTTTATGGAAGTCAAATCTGCAATCCTTCATCCATGCCATTACTCCAGGTAATGACTATTTGCCAGCCAGGTCAGTTATCTCTGGCAGGAGAGGTGAAAACTCTGCCAGACTGACAGAGATTAAAACAGCCTGTTCACTATGTTAAGCTACAGTTAATCAAATCATTTGTGTATCTGTATGACAGAAGAAACTGAGGAATTCAGGAAATAAAATTAAACTAGCTAAAGGCTAGCAAGAAACAAACAGGAATACTGCCTATGAACTTGAAATGGTCACACTTGAGCTTTGTGGAAGCAAACATTCTTCCTGCACAGAAGAGAGCATCAGAGAGTCCTGTGTAGGCTCTTTTTACTTGCCTTCACACTCATGTAAGACCTGACTGAGGGGTGGTTTTTAAAGCAAAATTAACTCTTCACCACAACATTCCCTTTAGTATTGAGCATTACCATATTCACTTACATCTGGAGCATGGTATGCAATACACTGTAAAATCCAGTCTATAGCAGGAGAATATAGGGTCAAATACAAAGGGATCTCCACACTCTGCACCACCAGCTGGTTCTGAACTGTATCCCCGTGTATCTGTTGAAATAGGAGACAAAAATATGTTGCTGTGAAAAGGTATTTAATGGGAGATATGATCAACTGGTCAAAGTTTGTATATGAATGGAAGCAACAGACAGCAGCACAAAGGTACAGATATTCTGAAGCATTCCTTGCAAGCTAAGGGAAAAGATATCAAGCTCCTAACATATATTATTTATGTCTGGAAACATGTTGAATAGAGCAGTTTCAATTTATCAGAATGGATGTATAATTTCCCATACTATATCTGGACACAGGAACACCCCTAAATCTAGATATGAGAACTTCTATTTTTTTAAAGTATGTGGTAGTTTGATTAAGGAGTGTATTTATCTGATTTTGCAAATAAAACACGTTTGCTTACTTGTTTAAATGTTAGGAGAAAGTCAAAAAAATTTTTGTTCAGGCTTTCTTTGAGTTGTGGTGCCACTTCCATCCCAACCTGTATTGAAAGAAAAAGATTTTATTGGCATCTATCTGTTCTCATTCCAAGTGAGATAAAAATGCATTTGCTGCAGGAATACACCCAAGTCACACATATCAAATCAACAAACAGCCTTGAATCACATGCTTTTGACTGATTATTTCCTTGGTTACTATTATACCCACGTCCACTAACAACTACCAGTTACAGCTGTTTTTAAAAGCAATCCTAACATCAGCTCCAAGTATCTGTAAACGCTCAGGAAATCAGCAACTACTCCAGTGCACTGCAACAGCCTACAGCAGCACATAAAATTATTCTTACTTATTACAAACACTTAAAGGGAGACTCCCCATTGGTAAAACAGAAGAGAAATCATTCTTTCTTTGTTTGTTGAAAGGAAGAGCAGGCTGCTGACTACTTGAGATAAAAGCAGTAGCTCCTTGAAGCACTGGCAGCACTGGCTGCAGTAAATCTTTGACACGTATCAGAGGAGGAAAATGACAGCCTACCCGGCAAAGGTATGCTCTGGCATAGACTGCAACCAGTGGATCTCCAATCCCTCTAATCATGGATGTTAACCGTGGGAGACATTCCGAAATGCCCCTGTTTTATCAGAAATGAAAATGAGCTTCAACAGTCCATAACAGAATTACATCACCTACAGATAACTTCAGTAGCTGCCTTGTATACTAACAATTGGGCATGACTTATAGAAATATCTATCAAAGAAAAAGGATGCTAGCACAGAAATTTATTTCATAAGTAAAATTTTCTGTGTACAATAATACATCTCCTATATTCAAATTGCAGTATTTGCTATTCAGAGCAAGACAAATTAAATCAAAGAACTCCTTGGAGAACAGCAGAACTATGGAAAAGCTGTAACTCAATGTAAGGAAAGCAGATGCTTAAAGCAGAACTGGCAGAACTCCTTTCATGCCTCATTTTCCCACAGGTCCTTTTAGAGAGGTGTACTAGTGCCTGGATATGAAGCTCACTAATTCCAGTAAAAGAACTGCTTTTTAGGGATAATAAAGTTGTCAGTATAGTAGCAATTTGGCTTCCAACACTCATTTCAATACATAACTGAAGAAGGACAATTACAAGGGAAGGAACATTTTCTGCTCAGCAGCTGGCACTGTTTGGCAGTACATTAAACTGATACCAAAGTTTTCAATAGATAGTCATTCATTGCTCCTAAATTATTTCTCCTATTCTGTCTCTCCCAGTATGACATCAGTATTTTCCTTTCAGTTTTCTATGCTGTCTTTTTCCCACACTCCTCATGTCAACAATCTCCCTTCCCCTCCACCATCAGAAGCCACTGGTTTTCAATTTGCATTGGGATTTCTGACACCTGATATCACATTTGTACATACATTTGAAAACTGAGAGCATATTGTATTTCAAAGTGTATCACATTTGATCTTTAATTTTTTCATGGTATTCTCATTTAAAATTCCAAAACCTCTCTGCTTCTTCTCAGTTCTATTAGGACCCTACCCAGCATTAATCACAGACCTCTCATGCTTAATTAATTGAATTACTTCCTAAGTCTGCCCATTCACTTCCTTCCCATACTTAACATCATTCTTACGTTTTGGACAGGAACTTATTGCACTTCAGTATTGCTGCTTCCACGTAACTAAATTGAAGCCAAGTTAAGGAACAAAACTAAGATTCACAGCATTGAAAAACTTGAAGCAAACATACACCAAATGGATATTGATCACACTATTTTAAGGCCTGTAATTAATGTCACTGCATTTTGCTGAGTTTTACAATTTATCTAGAAGATTTTGTTTCAAAATTTTTCATACATCATCTCTACTTTGTCACTGCCAAACTGCTCAGAGCCAATAATTAAGCATTCAGTTTACTATGCACCATGACTCAAAAGTACATTCAAAACATACAGCCTGAAACAAACAAAACAAAGCCAGTATAAACATCAGGACCTGGGGGTTTTATTGAAACAAACATGTTCACTTCTGGAAAAATCTACAAAAAACCTGCAGACACATTCTGAGGGTCTCATTTGACAAGGATACAATCTGGGAATGAGTTCTCTGATTGAAGCAATCTTGAAAAACCAGTTTAAACAAGTTTCTTTAGCAGTGTCATTAACACTCTCCGGAGAAAAGTTATCTGGGAAAAAAACCAACCCAGAAATAGTTACATTCTTTTTGGAAACAAATTTTCATCTTAGGTTTAAAACGGTATTCTCTTTCCATTCATGAAGAAATGAAGTGCACAATAATAAACTAGGTAATAAATACATTTGCTTCTCAGCTCTCTTCAGCAGCAGTCAGAGCTGAGTACATAACAAGAAAAGGTAACAATCTTGTAGTAAATAGCATTTCAGAGCCTGAATTCAAACACTTGGAGCTCATCTCAGAGATGCCACTGAGAAATCCAACCTCTGCCTCTGCTCTTCCAAAATCAGAAATTTTAAGAAAAGGAAAATATAGAGAATCTGTAACAAACACATGTATATAAATCTCTAATGACTAGAGAACATACAAAATAGATTGAAACACTCAAATTGTTTCTTTTAAAAGGCTATTATAAATTTTCAATAATACTATTGCAAGAAGTAGGAAAGACTGAACATGGACATAAACCTTGTTTCTGTACACTGAACTCAAACACATCCTCTTACAGACTCCTTGTGAAACAGTTTAAAACACCAGTGCTCTCCCACTCCTGCCTCCAGAAGGTGAGAAGTTCCACAAGAAAGTTTCCAACTTCCAACATGAGAGAAGCCACATGTCCTGCACTCAGTATCTTTCTCATCTAGGACCTCAGGAGCTCTCACTGAACTTGGTTTCACTTGGTTCCAAGGAACAAGCTCAGAGGTTGGGCCTGAAATCCCCAAAGGTTCACATGCACAGTCAGCACAGCACAGATTTTCCTTCTCCCTCCCACTTTTAGAGCTGCCTGGGAAGTTCCCAGCAGCAATGCCTCTGTCAGCTGTACAGCTGCAGCAGGAGCTCAGCTCGCCAGGACAGAGGTAACTGTGCCCAGAAATTGTAACTGCTATGGCAACTGCCTGCCTTCATTAAAGTTTGCAAGAGCAGTTTGTCAGATCTCCAACAACCAAATTCATCTTAACTATTTTCTCTAGGTTCATTTCAAATTTCAGTATTTGTTGGTTTCAAGTTTCAAGGTTGTTGCAATGTCTTGCTACCTTGGTTCTTTCACCTGCAATGTCAAAATAGACTTTTACATTGTGTTGGAAATTAAACTGAAAAAATTAAAAGGGCCCAAGTTAGATTATGCTAGAAGCAGCCTGCTGCTACTTTCAAAATTCTTCTTTTATTACAGCAAAACTATGAAGCTTCCAGTGTAGCAACAAAAACATATTCAAATACTGAGACTCTCAGCTTTATTGCATTTCTACAATTAACTTTAAGCTACTAAACTGTAGTACTTTCAGAAGGGAGCATATGCTAAGACAAAAATAGGGAAAAGAAGTCTTCATCTAATTTGGCTATTCCTGTTTAATTCTCTCTCTCCCTAATAAACTCTGTATTAGAAAACTTACACAATTCTTTGTGATTTCAAGTCTCAGAAGACCCAGTTTACGTTTAGTAACATCAGAGCCACAAGCACACTTTATTATATCTTAATTAAAATGCAATCTTGCACGAACACTGTGACTAGTGGAAGCTGAAAGCAAAGGATTTTACTCTGTTAAAAAGTAAAAGCGACTAGATTCAAATCAGACCCTTTTCTATCAGAGATTGAGCAGCAATGGCCCTGTTTAACCTTCCTCAAGGTTGGACATGACTTTTTCCTGGAGCACAGTGGAAACAAGCACAAAGTTACCTGGCAGAGAGACTCGGTTATCCACGCACATTGACAGAATTCTTTCATACACCAGTTTCCCTGGTTAAAAAAAATATAAAAAATCAAAACAAATAAACAAACTGTAAACCACAAAATATTGGTGCAAAGGCTCACTTTCCAACATACAATGAAATTAGATGGAAAAAACTTCCTGGAACACTGACATTTTGCTGCCCTCTAGTGAGGCTGAAATGTTCAGTGTGATTTAGCACTCCTCACACTATAAAAACATCCTCTGGCTCCCTTAAGTGCAGAGGTAACACACAGGTCAGATTTCTCCCAGGCCAGGAAAAGACAGCTGGTGTCCTGACTTTGCTGAGTTTGGATATTGTGTTATCTCCAGCAGCTTTCAGCAAGTAGGAAGGAGCACAAAGAGGAAGCACGACCTGACAGAACAATTGGATCTCTGTTGCAGCACATCCTGCTGGCACCAAAACACTCTTCAGCTTTGAATACCATTGTAAATCTTTTCCATAACATGGCAGAAAAATAAGAGAGTCACGTACAGTAGATGATAATTTCACTTACAAGTTTAAAAATATATTAAAAAAATTGGTAACTACATTCCAATCATTTCATAGTCCCTATTGAGCCAAAGAAAACTTTCTGCCTCCTGTTCTTCAAATACAAAAATAACGAAATATTGAGTCAAAAGGCTGCTAAAATCCAAAATATTTTATAATGAGAGTGTGTTTTAAATTTCAAAATGCAGAGATCAGGATTTTTGCTAATATTTTGTTCTAGATATTCACTAATACATAAAGCACAGAATCACAAAATGAAATATTTTTATCTTAGAAGATTTTTTTACAATTATATACCATGTTTACCACTGGTGTCCAAACATTTATGTTGGAAATATTCCATGTTAAAACTAAGAGTAATTTCAGCCCTGTTTGGATAACTTTGATGCTTTCCAATATTACAAAAAAATAATCTTATTAACAATTGTGTAGTAAGTCTGGCACAGTAGATACTTACCAAAAGTATCAAGGATATCTGTAATTAAAACAAATTTACTGGGATAAAACTGGATTACTGTTGTGTCTGAAAGAAGCTTAGAACACTAGGAGAAAAAAAAAACAAAGAAACATTTTTAGAAGCCGACACAAGTTCGTGTTTTTACTCCAGAAAAGCTGGAATGGATGAATATTCACAGATGGAAAGGGCCAATATGAACGATGAAGCCAAAAGCAAAAGGACATCTAACATAACAGACCATGGTGCTTGCTGAAATTTTCAGGTTATTCTTCATTTCCAGAGCTACACAGACCTGGTTTTCCTTTATATAGGGTAATCTACAATGCAGAGTTTCAGCTGACCATGAAGATCTGTACATCTGTTCAGACAAGACAAATTCTCTCCCAGACAAAGCATTAAAAGACCCTTCTTGTCTAAAATCACTTTTTAAGGATGCTGTTCAGTTTTTCACCATCTCTCTAAGCATCCATATCAAACACAAAATATAATATAGATTAAATTAAGAAACAATTTTAGAAGTGTACTTAATGAGCTTTCCAATGCATTTTTGCAGCTCACATAACTAGTTCAAACATTCTGGAAACAGACTGAGCCACAGCCAGCTCCAGGGAGGACTCTGCTATCAATCACCATCCACTGGGACACAACCTGACCATGGCATTTGGACTATAATGATGGCTGGTACAAAGTCACATTTGAAAATGTATTACCCACTTAGTTCTACTTTCATTGGATGTTCAGGCCAGGAAGGAACGTGTCCATTGATTGTATGAATTCAAAATACACACTGAGGCATGAAGGTATTTCTAAGATACGTAATTAAGCTATACTTTGTTTTCCAAGATTAAACTGGAGTCAAAAACTTTGGCAGAAGGTTACTCACAAAAAAACTAGCTTCTACCAAAAGAAAAAAGGTGAATGACTGACTGGGGAGACAAATCCACCTCTTCCTTGCTTAAGCCAAATGTGGCCTCTGGCCCTGGGTTTTCTCTGGTCTCTAAGACTGGCAATATTTTCTATAAGCTCCACCCTTTCTCTCTCCTTCACCACTACCACTTTTCTTAGAGCTCACACACATAATCAACTTACTTTAGCTTACTCTAAGTAGCTTAGCATACTCCATCTTGGTAACTAAAGCATTTTGCAAAAAGGCACTTCAGGAATCATAGAATCAAAGAATTGCTTAGGTTGGAAAAGACCTTTGAGACTGTTGAGTCCAACCTTTAATCCATCACTGCCAAGATCATCAATAAAAAATATCCCCAAGTGCCACATCCACACATCTTTTAAATGCCTCCAAGGATGGTGATGCCACCACTGCCCTGGGCAGCCTGGTCCAGTGACTGAGAACCTTTTGTGAAGAAATGTTCCCAACCAGAAGCCAAACTCACTCCTCCCACTGAAATACTCTACTGTATTACTACCCTGTAATAATAATGACAGACTATGTAAAACCACAGCCTGATGCCAAGAGAACTACTCAGCTCTTTCAGAGGATACAACACCCTGCAGGAACAAACACAAGTAAAGCTCAGTGAGGGTTCTACCCTATCCTGCTACAGAATTATTATCCTTCATGAAACTTTTAAATTCATTAATTACACAAGTACCTATTTCATTCTCAGCCAGTCTTTCAACTAGTGATGAGCATCTGCAGCATTAAGTGCTAAGTGAACAACACCTGAGCAGAGAGAAACACATTCAACTTTGGTACCACTTTCCTAAAAGGAAGCACTGGTTCCCAGTTAGAAACTGTATTATTTCAAAATTATTTGTGAACCAGTTGCAAAAGAACACATGAAAGTATCAATGCATAGATTACTGCTGCATTATCACACACACATACATATTTACACACAAAGCACTGTAAGTACAGTACATCCCTGCTGCTTTTCTTCTCACCCAAAGACAATATCCACACTTCACAATCCTATATATGGATTCTTTTAAAAATAACAATAATAGTGCTGATTTCATAGTATTACAGTGGTACATTAGTCACCCTAGGTCACATATAATTGTTTGATCTCACTTCATTAATGTTTCATTTCCTTTTTTGTCTTTACCACAATTTAAGATGAAATTGCTTCAAGCAGTTTTCACAAGAGTATCCAGAATGACCAAAAAAAAAAAAAATCCTGACTTTATATAACCCCACTGGATGACAATGAGCATTACATCAGTTTTACAGCTTTTAAGGATGTCATTATCTCATCTGTCCTCTGCTCCACTCTGCCTCTGGCCTTTTTTAAAGGCCAAGCCAAACAAAAGAGCATTTAACTGTCCTATTTCCCCATGCCCTCTTCAAAGTACATCACCCCACATGACCCAAAGGAAGACTGTGGACAAGTTCTCAAACAAACAAACAAAACCAAACCCCTTACACACGATTTTAAAAGTCTGGAGCTGTTTTTGGTAGCTTGCTAAGGTCCTAAATCCCTTTATTTAATTGCCCTACTAAGTTTGGATGGGCAAAAATGCTGATGTTCAAAAAGCCATTCTGGTAATTGTAGGGAGCAAGGGGCTGAAGGGGAAGAGGACAGGAAAGGAAATTACATGTCCTACAAAGAGCTGACTATCACCACATGCTATTTGTTCCAACTATCCTTATTTGGTGACTCATTGAAAATTCCATCCCACATAACCTAGTCAAAACCAATACCTAACAGCAAAGCTGAAAATACAACTGTTGTCAGAAGTCATAAAACTCAACTCTGGAAGAAATGTGTTTCAGAGAAGAACAGAAGAAAATAATAGAAAAAGAGTAGAAATCCTTTTTTTCCCAAGCAGGAAAATGGACAAGTTATATCAGCAAACTCCCTGGTTCTGCACAGAACAAAAACATAAAACTGACCTGGATGACTATTTTCAGAGCTTTTACTTTCTGATCAGAAGACCATGCATCCTTTAAAGACTGGTTCAGTTCTTCAATCCGGTTCATGTAATCCTGCTGAGTCAAATTTAACAGCTCTTTCTGTGATCCCTGCCAAGAAAACACAAACCCACTTAGTAAGAGCAGAGGGAAGGAAGGAGAGTGCTGTTATTATAGACTCACATCACCATGCTCTGGGGGAGAATGCCACAAAATTTATTACAACTTCCCTTCAGGTCTTAAGAAAGTAGGTTATGAAACATCTCACCTTTGCACAGTAAAATACTGCAGCCTGAGAAATAACTTCAGTATTCAGTATTTCTATCAAGCTCATAATTGTAACTTAAATTAAACTCAGGTAGACATATGCAGCTTCTGCAACAGGGGCAACCAGAATTACCAGATGGTTACACTACAGGGCTCCACAAAGTTTTACAGCATTAGAAGGCAAATCAACAGTAACAGATCAGGTAAATTTTCAAATCACTATTTCTAGTGATACAATAATATGATTCTGCCTGAATTCTGTAACAATAAGGATTAAAATTACTAGAGAATTCCCACAGAAAGTTCACATTTATGTAAATGCTGCACTTGCAGAATCAGGACCTTTTTAAAAGGTTTCACAAAAGATTTTTATTTCACCAATTCCTTTCACTGTTATAATGATGCTGTAACTTAATCAGAAAACTTTCTCACCTCTTCCAGATCATCCAGTTCTTCTAACCTTGTCCTCACTTTTTCAGAAACTGCTGAACCAGTAGTTGTGGCTTTTCCTGCACAGAATTACAGATTTAAGTTTCTTTAACATTTAAACACTGGGACTTCTAAAGAGACACAAACCTGAAGGAGCCTGACATGGACCAGTCAGCTTCTGTGACAGAAGACAAGTGGTTTGATTCATTTAGTGACTATTGCTGAAGACACACATCTAAACAAAGCTACAGTGCATTCCCTTTGAACAAGGGCAATGACAAGTAAGCAAAACTGAATATAAATGGGTTTTTCTGCAAGCTTTACCGGTAAGAAAAGAATCACCACATAGAACCATAGGATAATTAAGGATAGAAAAGCTCTAGGGAGGTCTGTGTCCAACTCTCCTCAAAGCAGGTCCAATTCTGAAGTTATAACAGTTGCACAGGGTTATATCCAGTCAATTTAACAATATCTAAGGATATAGATGTCACACTCTGCCTGAACATCCAGTTTCAGTGTTTGACCATTCTCATTGCAAAAAAGTATTTTATATTATTGCAGATGCTGAAATGCTGCATATTTATTCAATATAAAGATCCTGATTTACTATGCTATGATTACTTAGCCCAGATTCTCTTTGCTAGAAAACATAATAAAATATTTAATATTTGGTTCTTTTTTAAACACCCAGCATACAACTGAAATCACTTCACTTTCATGTAAAGAGAATAACTGAACAAGTTCCCAAAGGACTTGTTTGCTTTCCTTCCAGCTAGCAGAAGAGTTGATAAACATGATCCTCAAAACATCATTGCTCAGTTTAAATGGAAGAAAGTCTTAAGCTACAGTGGAAGGCAGTGCAGTAAAATAATCACAAATTCATTAGCCCACAGGAATAAAAGATAAGGTGGTTGAGTGGCTTATTTTCAATAATTATTTTAAACAAACATCCAGACATCTAATCCATAATAAAGCAAGGAGCATGATGTCAGATTGGGGGAGGCAGGAAAACACATTTCAACTATTCTTGACCACAAACCTGTCACTGCACCCTGCCTCAAGCAGACTCTGGTACTGGTAAAGAAAGTGCTCACCTTTTTCAGATCCCATGTACAGATTCTGCAAGGAAGCAGAAAAACCAGACTGTTAGAAAACGTACTCACCAGCACTCCAAGAATGCATAGGGTAATTACATTGCTAATTAACCCTCTAATCATTTAGAAGTAGATGCAAAAGCAGAAGTTATTTGCATTGTTACAAAAAGAAGTGATGGCTTCTAAATAACAAAAGACTTGGACTCAGCTCTAAAACAATCTTTACAAGTGAGAGCTTGTGATTCAGTTTTCTACAACACGAAAACTGAAATCTAGAGGACCAGTATTTACCCATGAAAGAATTATAAAACAGCAACATCCAAAATCCATTAAAGGTCTAGTACAAATAAAAAAAAATGGTGGCAGCCACCACTTACAATAGAAAGCTTCTCTGTTGTTGTGTATCTAGCAAGGATTTCACCACGTTTGCTTGACCAGGGTTCAAAGTCACTTCCTACTGCTGAGCTCTCATCTTTATCCCGTTTCCTTCGTGCACCATCCTATGGCAGGAGTACAAGTGCAAAAGTTAAATTCAGGAAATAGAAGAATATAATAATAATAGTACTGGAAAAAGAAGAGAAGGCTGATAAAGGTCAACTTAATGTTTCAAGTGCCAACTCATCCTTTCAGAAGTTAAAATATTAAAAATAATTCCATATTTAAATAAATATGTCAACACAAACCAGACAAAAGCAGGTAAAAAAGAATACTCTGTTAATATGGTATATTTCCTATATTAACCTCTTCACTGGTGAGACAGTACATTTTACCCAGGGTTGGCTTTATGGTTTTGGTTTGGTTTTGGTTTTATTTTACTTAGTTGAGATAACTGCCCCCAGAATTACCATGGGAGGAGCAGTAGTCACAGGATCTGCAGCTGCTGCAAACAATGACAAGGGATCTGTGCCATCCAACACACTGCTCAGAGGGTCCATCAGAGAACTAGAGGAAGAGGAGGAGGTAGAAGAAGTACTTCCCTTCCGGTTCATCTTCTTCGTCTTGGATTCAGTAACCTAAAGAGAAACAAAAAGGCTTTCTCTTCCCTCACTTTTCTTTAATAAATCATTGAAATATATGCTACATAAATTGTACTGTTGCAATGAAGGCAAGGAGACATCAAACAAACTTTTTGGAGTGAGCACCGGCATTTAAATTCAAGCCCCCCTTTTTCCCTGAATCTGGAGGCATTCACTCTTCTGTAGCATTTCCACTTTTTTTTTCCTTCTAATCCTAGGTGTACAAAATGGTAAGAACAAGCACTCTGAATATCTTTCTAGTACCCCTCCTCTATTTTATTAGGTTTGTCCCTGTCCTCCAAACTTTCTCTTGCTATTTAATTTCCTCTGCCAGTTTCATCTTTTCTCCTACAACACTCAAGACTGGAACATCAAATCCACACCTCAGGCCACCATCTTCCTACTGACCTTCCTGAGCAGAAGCTACTGCCCATTTATCATTCATTAGTGGATAACTCATCTCTTTGAAGCTGGATTTTTTTCTGTACATCTTTAAAAGCCTCTTACACATCAAATAAATGTTTTAAAGTACACAGCTGACTGGAAGCTTTTTTGACCCAAAACCAAACCTCACATCAAGCAATTATGCAGGTCATTTGTAATGCAACAATTTGATTTTAAATTTATCCATTATTTGGCACGTAATGCAACCAAGAAAACCTACAAGCTGGAGGTGCTGTATTTGTCAGGAGACTGTTTCTGACACACAACAGCACCAGCAAACTTCTGTGAAGGGCAAACAGAATAAACCTTGATGACTCTAAAACAGGCCACTAACACAAAAAGTAACTTCACAAGCACCACCACCAACCTCAAAGCCCTTTAATTGTAAAGGAACAGATGTAAAAAGAGGAACACAATCAGTCTGAATCCAGATTCCTTTTCCAAAAGCACAAAAAAAACTCACTGTAATGGGTTTCAGTGGATGGTAATCACCAAAATCCAAGGGAACAGATTCCAGTTTGCACACTTCAGATTCTGACACATAGTTCCTTGATCTTGCATGCCTTAAAAAGTAAGAGTGAAGGGAAAGTATATATGCATGTAAATAACCATATACTGAGAGAGAAGTAAACCCTACACCTATATAGATGCTTATATACAAAAGAAAGCATATTGAAGAACAAGCATACAAAAAGATCCAAATTTCTCTCTACTGAGATAACATAAAACTAAAACTGGAGAAATTTTACTTTCAGCCATTTAGTTGTACTCCTTTTTTAGTCTTTGAAACACACAGAGCTGCTAATTGTTCTTTTCTGTGTCATTCAAGATCCTGAGAATGTTTATAGCCCACACTACTGCCTCAGCTGAATGAGTAAAATCAGGGGATACACCAAAAATTCTTTAATCAGACTCCTAACAAAAGCAAGCAGCACTTCCCCCACATAACACACATCTTTCTCACAAGAATTAATCCAAACTTTCAAATAATTCNCTGAATCTGGAGGCATTCACTCTTCTGTAGCATTTCCACTTTTTTTTTCCTTCTAATCCTAGGTGTACAAAATGGTAAGAACAAGCACTCTGAATATCTTTCTAGTACCCCTCCTCTATTTTATTAGGTTTGTCCCTGTCCTCCAAACTTTCTCTTGCTATTTAATTTCCTCTGCCAGTTTCATCTTTTCTCCTACAACACTCAAGACTGGAACATCAAATCCACACCTCAGGCCACCGTCTTCCTACTGACCTTCCTGAGCAGAAGCTACTGCCCATTTATCATTCATTAGTGGATAACTCATCTCTTTGAAGCTGGATTTTTTTCTGTACATCTTTAAAAGCCTCTTACACATCAAATAAATGTTTTAAAGTACACAGCTGACTGGAAGCTTTTTTGACCCAAAACCAAACCTCACATCAAGCAATTATGCAGGTCATTTGTAATGCAACAATTTGATTTTAAATTTATCCATTATTTGGCACGTAATGCAACCAAGAAAACCTACAAGCTGGAGGTGCTGTATTTGTCAGGAGACTGTTTCTGACACACAACAGCACCAGCAAACTTCTGTGAAGGGCAAACAGAATAAACCTTGATGCCTCTAAAACAGGCCATTAACACAAAAAGTAACTTCACAAGCACCACCACCAACCTCAAAGCCCTTTAATTGTAAAGGAACAGATGTAAAAAGAGGAACACAATCAGTCTGAATCCAGATTCCTTTTCCAAAAGCACAAAAAAAACTCACTGTAATGGGTTTCAGTGGATGGTAATCACCAAAATCCAAGGGAACAGATTCCAGTTTGCACACTTCAGATTCTGACACATAGTTCCTTGATCTTGCATGCCTTAAAAAGTAAGAGTGAAGGGAAAGTATATATGCATGTAAATAACCATATACTGAGAGAGAAGTAAACCCTACACCTATATAGATGCTTATATACAAAAGAAAGCATATTGAAGAACAAGCATACAAAAAGATCCAAATTTCTCTCTACTGAGATAACATAAAACTAAAACTGGAGAAATTTTACTTTCAGCCATTTAGTTGTACTCCTTTTTTAGTCTTTGAAACACACAGAGCTGCTAATTGTTCTTTTCTGTGTCATTCAAGATCCTGAGAATGTTTATAGCCCACACTACTGCCTCAGCTGAATGAGTAAAATCAGGGGATACACAAAAAATTCTTTAATCAGACTCCTAACAAAAGCAAGCAGCACTTCCCCCACATAACACACATCTTTCTCACAAGAATTAATCCAAACTTTCAAATAATTCCATTCCTACTCAAAGACATAACTCACATGGAAGATTTTCAACAGTGCTAAGCAGTCAGCTCTTCTACAGATACCATGTACCCAAAAAATCCAAGTTTCCTTAATAATGAATTATGGATTAGATAATTTATGGTTGTGACACTCCAAGGAGAAACTTTTGACATCTAATGAGATAGAGCAGAGCAAGAGAAAGAGTCCAGTGAAATCCACATGCTTATTTGTTTTCTTGCTTTGTTTTGTTGACCTCCAGTTCTTTTTCTTTTTGCTATTGTCCCACTGTTCAATGACTCTTCTTGCTCATTTGCATCACGGGTTAATCAGCATCTGGGTGGAAAATCTTCCAAACTCTTTCTGGCTACACAATTATAACATTTCTTTAACTGCTGACAGCTCTCTCAGCATCCCCAGGCCAAAATCAACTGCATTCCAATTAGAGTAAGCATACTGAGTATTATTACATGGTAATAATACACATGTGGGAGTGAACAAGAGCCTTAAAATAAGTCCTTAAAAAGTACAATGTGGCTATTCAAGTGAAAAGACAGCTTGTAACAGAGCTAATACAGAAGACAAGATCAAGCTTGCTCTGGCATTATGGTCTGCTTACTCTCCAGGGAAAGGAGATTAAGCATTCCTTTCTTGGCCACAGCAGTGCAGCCTGCTCTTGAGAGGAAATAAAAATAAGACTCTGGCCAAGCTGGGGTTTCATCCTCTGTGCATCCTATAGGATTACAACCCTGCTTCAGGTGCTCTTTTAAAAGTGGGTTTCAACTTCTTCCACACATGAGCACCACTGCAATTGCCACCAGTCTGCACCTCCAACACCTGCCAGCTTACCAGCCTTTTCCTGTCCTCCTGCTAAAACATTTTTTTTCCCCTGGGACTGCTTTCAGGCACACAGCACCCTCCCAGAGCCGGTGCTTATCCCAAAGCAAGCACTTCAAAACGCTCACAGGGAGCACAAAGGTGCCAGGCATATAAACAGAAGAGAGTCCCTTTACAACACCAGAAATAAATTGGTATTGGTAATACAATGAGGCACATCCCATAGTGGCTCTATCATTATCTGAATATTAAACATAAAACAAAAACAATTTCTCTAGATATTTATGCACAGCTACTATAAAAATGCACTCTAGCCCTAGGCTTTAAATTACTTTATATACTACTTTAACAATTTTTTAATTTTTTTAAAATTTGCTTAATTTGAACATTATGTTAATACAACTCTTCAGCACCAACAGGTGCTATTTTTTCCCTCATATGCAGACAGATGACTACGCAGACAATAAATCTGGAAAACAGCTTTTTAGCATTAATACTGCCTAAAAATAGCTAGGGTTCTGCTAAACCCCAAAGCATGAGAGAAACAGCATGATGGAAACACCTTACTCTGGTAAAGGTCTGGTTATTTCCCCATGGCCACTTCTACATCAGTGTTACTAGACCTATTTATTAGGCTGTTACCTCATTTCTGTACTGCGTAAAAATCCATTTTTCAGCACGTCTGCTGCTCTGCTTTGTTTCGCTCTACTTTACAACTGCTTTTGTCTGTTAGAGAAAGAGTGCTTCTTTTATCCTTCCTTCACCAAACAAATACTGGACTGAGTAATTCCATGTCCTACGCAGCGCAGCTTCCTGAGAGGTTCACAATTTCCTGAAAATGCATGTTGCTAGAAGCTGACTCCGCCTCTGTCTGTAGCCGCTGTCTACTCCTACAGAGCCTGTCAGACAACTCGCAGAGGCTGTGACAGCAACACAGCCCGAGACCTCCACCTGCAGCGAGCTGCGAGGGACAGCTGTTCAATGGACAGCGGCCCCGCAGTGACACCGCCCGCAGGCGGAGCGCTCCTGCCCCGCTCCGGCCCTTCGCTCCGAGCGGGACACGCTCCGTGACAACACACCGGGGAAAGCCAGCGGCGCTCGGGGAACTCCTGCTTGTTTTAGGGGAAATAACGGGAGGCCAGCGGCCGTCGCGTCCCAGGCGGCTCACAGCTGCGAATCCAAACCTCAGCAGAGCTGTGCCGCTCAGGGTAACGCCAGGGTGTTAAGGACGTTATCTGTACCCTCGGCTTTCTCGGGCTGCGGTCCCACGGCAGCGAAGCCCCGGCTGCCCCCGCCACTCGTGGGGGTCCCAGTCCCCGCCCGGCCGAACTGCCCCGAGCCCCGCGGGCGGAGAGGCCCCGCACTTCCCCCTCTGGCACATCCGTGGCCGCCCCCGCCTTAACCCCCCGGCTGCGAGGGTCTCTGAGCGTGCCGGCAGCCCTCTCCCAGCCGCGGGGCCCCGCAGCCCCCCTGAGCCCGCCGCCTGCGGGGGAACAGGCGGCTCCCGATGCCTCACCAGGGGAACGCGGCCATCTTGCGCCCCGTCACATGACAGCGCGCGCCGGCCCCGCCCTCCGCCGGCAGCTCCCGCCCCGCCTGAGGGCGGGCACGGCTCCGCGCAAAGCACACAATCGCACTGCTTGGTAAAGATTTAAGAGTTTATTGTGCAGAATGCTTTAAGTAAAAAGCGAGACTGGTGAAAATGAAACAAAGTACAAAAATAAATAGGCTTTTGTAATGATATCACAATTCCACACAAAATAAAAAGATAAATATGTATAAATACGAAACAGCAAGTACAAAACCAAATTCTGGCACTTGTCAAGAGAAAGGCCTCATGAAAGTTTAAAAGAAAAAAAAAAAAATCCAAAAAACCACAAACCCTTGTGCTATATTACACACTGGAAACATGCTTGAAGAACAAGAGGTTTAGATGTGAAACCCTAAGAAAAGGGAAACATTCATTTCTACTAACACACTAAACCTATCTGTGCATCAACATATTGCCTATGCTAATAATAAATACAGCACATAAAACATCCATTAAAAACATCAATCTTTAGTGCTGCTATATCAACAGCACCTTTTGTCATCTGTGACACAGGTTACTCTTGTCACTGTAAATTCTTCCCCTCTTGGGATGTTTTCCACTCCTAAGGAAAGGTGGGAACTAAAACACAGCTTTGATGCCCACCGGGTGAGTGGGACACTTGCCTCGGGCATTTGCTGTATGACAACTGAGATTTTAAAGCACCACAGCATTTGTATTAAGGAGGCAGGTCTTCCAGTAGTGTAACTCTTACATTTACACCATTAGGGGAGCTAATTAGGGAGAGCTCCCTGGTCCCAGGCTTTCAAACAAACTGAGCACTGTCATTCTTCAAGGTGCTTGGGCAGGGTTTTTGCCATTTTCCAAGCATGCAATTTGGGTAACTTAGTGCTTGGTATAACACACCTGTTTTGAACAGCATCATGAGCTGCAGAGGACAGACCTGGTGGCAGATTAAAGCCACAGGCTGGTGCTACAGTCAAGCCAATCCACTCATCACTGCCCATGAAGGCACTGTCCTCATCCCATTATTCATGTTCCTCTTTTGTGTGATTTGCCACAATGAAATTTTCAGTAAGCCTTTTTTCTCTTACATTCATGTCAACACATTACAAAGCCTCCAAAGTTTAATGTGTTGTATCGACACTGGGAAAGTAACAAAATATAACCCAATTTACATTCCAGCAGTCAGTTCCCTACTGCAAAGATTACACAGTCGAGCTTTTCTCTCTAGAACTTTGTTAATATCATGTCTCAAGTTCATTAAAAGGTGGAGAATTATGCTCTCCTCAAGCTGATGGATAATATCCATCAATTGGAAGACTAAGTTAAAATATGACCATGATCTTTTAATGTTATAAATATGGAAGTGTTGGGATTTGGTAGGGATTCCTCACCTGCAGAAATCATGAATTCAGTACAAGGGCCTGTTAGACCACAGCAAAAGATTACCTGCTCAGAATAACTGCAACTGTCGTCAATTAAATGTAAAATATCTGAATTACTATTACAGACAGAAATAACTATTTAAGTCTGAAATCAGTAAAACAGTTAAAATCTTACCTTCTGATGTTTTTGTAAAATATACACATCTCTGTATTGGACAGATGTTGTTTCCATAAGAAAATGCAGTAGACAGCAGGGCAATAAAACCCAAGGGCTGTTTTAGCAGAGTGATTTCATCTACCACACAAATAAATGCACATTTTTGATTTGGTAAGTATGATTATGTCCATCAGCCCAGCAGTGAATCTGGACCACATCTGTCCAGCTCAGCAGAAATGCAAAACATTTGGTACAAGGTCTTTAGTATTGAAACTGAGCTAATCTCATTCCTACAGAAAGTACATTCAAAACAGCTGCTGACAAATTCACTGACTTGAAAGCTCACTTTTGTTTAAATTCAGTTTGGGGGTTTTATTCACATATAGCTGCTTTAACTTTATGGTATGAAACTAAATATATATCCATGACTTACTTATGGTGGTACTCATACACAGAAATTGAAATTGAAGTAATGCAAAAAGCTATGTCAGACACTGGAATTAGAAAATGTGAAAAAGTTGCAAACAACCTTCATATGTTGCCCTGTGGTAGTCTTTAAATAAACAAGATGATTAATCTTTTATATATTAATACTAGTCTGTACACAAGTTCTAACATGCAATTTCCCCACAAGCATTAGAGCTTCAAAGCAGCTTCAATATGATTGTGTTAATTTGTCATCTGAAAATGACAAAGTAGGCTTATAATGTCTAAATATACATATGTGTAAAGAAGATGCAATATTAAAAATAGTGCTGAGAATGCCATCATTAAAACACAGCCATTTTATCCCAGTGAATGCTGTCTCCTCAAATTATCACAACATTTGGCTTCTTTCTTTGGGTTCTTCCTGCATATGCTCCTAAAAATAAGTAGAAACATTACCATATTACAATTAATAGTAATGGGTTGAAACAGGATTATCCAACAAAAATAGCTGGAAAAATTAGGACAATTTTTTTTTAAGTATTATTATGCATTCAGTGACTACTTTTAAAATGTGTTTTTTATAATGCTACACCCCAAAAGCCTTATGAAAACTACCTATAGGTTTAAAAGTAATGACATTTTATTGCCCTACTTGATAACTATTCTATCTTCTTTTCTGGTACTCTAAAACAACTACAACCACATATCACAATTTTTTAAAAGAACTATCATATAACCAAGATAGATGAAATGGCTGGTAAGTTTAACTATGACATGTATTACTTTTAAACAAGTTATCAATTAAAAAATATTGTACAAGTTGAATACTTTAGATAACGCTTTCCTTTTGTCAGATTAATTAAAACAAGAGACAGCTGTAGGCTCCCATATGTCAATAAGAACCAGAATTAGAAGTGCAGTATTAAAATCATCAGGCAGAGCCCTTACAAAAGGGTGCTTAAGTTAAAAAAAAAAAAATAAATAAACCAACAAGTAAGTCTTTCCAGAAGGAACAAGTATATACATACATACATTTAAAAATCCATATTATACTATACATAGCACAAGTATCTTCCAGTAATGAAGGTTCAGCACTGCAGGCTGCTAAGAAGTAGCATAACTCAGAATTCTTTAGGTTCAAGCAGTTATCAAGAAAGTGCAGCAGTGTGAGCAAACATTTCCACAAAGCAGTGAAAATCGTATCACAGGGTGCAGAGCAGTGGGAATGGAAGACAGCCACGGAAGAGAAATGACTACAAGGCAGTAAATGAAGGTGAGAAAGGAAGTGCCAGTCCTTTTTAGGCTCTTTGGTTACTCTTGGTCAGAGCTGCAGTGGTTACTGGCAGGTTGTCCAGGAGCTATGATCAGCACAGGCAGAACAGCTTTGGGATTGCCCGGAGCCCTCACATCCCACCAGGGTCCCACTACACAAAAGGCATTCTCACTGGCCCAGCCCACCTCAGTGCTGTGCTCTTCAGATCACCTGGGATCTCGTAGGATGACAACCAGGCTGACAGACACCGTGTTTTTTTAAACACGGTGTCTGTCAGCCTGTTTAGTGATTAACACTACCCCTTAACTCACCTCAAGTTATATAAAAACCACACACAAGTAATAGGATATTACTGTAATAGCACAAGTGTGTAAAAATCCCACAGCAGTCTAGACTAAGGAATTGCAGAAGGCAAATGTGAATAAAAATAGTGACAGTTCTGAAAGCAATTATCACCCATCCTTTTCCAGTGGCAAGGGGCAATCACATGAGGCCTCTCTCCTGGGACAAAGGACAGACCTGCTACTCACACATGGCAGGTCTGAGGTTTCCTGAAGTGCTGGCCTGAAAGCCAACACACTCCACAGCCCCCACCATCTCACATGGGCAAGCTGTGCCCTTGGCTTGGCCAAATGCTACCACCACCAGATATTCTGTGTGCCTCCTGCCCTCTGTTTGCTTTCCACTGGAAAGGAAACGGGGCAGAGGAGATGAACAGGTCTTGTTGTAGGAGCAACCTGATCTCAACTACCTTCTGTCTAACACAATGAGACCTCATCAAATGCCCTGCCTGGCCCTGCTTGCAGGCTATTGACAGAACATCTCGGTCTGACTTAAGCTAATTGAACTTAAAAAAAAAAATACAGATTTATGAGTCTGTACTTTTCTCTTAAGCACAGAACTTTGGATTGAAGGAGTAAAAACCAACAAAAACTAAGTTTAGGATTGGCACTTGATTCCTAAACAAGATGGCTTCTTGCCAGAAAAAGACAACAATGTCTGAGTGGTATTAAAGCCACAAAGCCCTTTGCAGATGGAATTTAAAACAACAATCAGGAGGATAAAAGAAAAAAACATTGGACAAGTATTTTATCATTTTCCTCTGAGGGTTTGTCTCATATTGAAGCTGAATGTATTTATAATAGCTGTATCTTACTAGCCCTCCTTCCCTTTTTGCCCCTCTAATAAGCACAATTTAATTGGTAGTCAGGAATGAATGAAGACAAGAAATTAAATCAACACCCCATTTAACATACTGCTAGACTTTTCACTATTCACATTTCTCCCATCTATAAAGGAAACCATATTCTATTTAAATATATTCAAATTAAGTGTTTTCATTATTGCAAAATTATGCAATTGTTTCTTTCATGCCCATGTAATAATTTCAGAATGCATTTCTGTTCATTTAGTACAAGAAGTCTAACCTATTTCTGAAGGAGTACACAGAAGCGTTGGTATTGCACCACAGGAACACTTGTGATGTCCAAGCTCAACATGAGGTTCCTGAGCAACCAGAACTAACAACTGGTTAGCCACATCTGCCTGAAGTTCCAAGGAGGCCACTGCAGAAGGCATTCAATGACTTTCCAGCTATTTGACAAATAGCAACAAGGGAAATTTGGAGATCTATCCCAAAGGATTTTTTCATTGCCAAGTGTGACCTGTCACAACTTTGGTAATTATGACTAGGATAAACTCGAGGACTTCCTTAGCAGAGCAGCACACACTGCCAACACAGAAGAGAGGAGAATGCTTAATTGCATGTCTGGTGCCAGACACAATGTAAACACCACTGTGGTTCACTATGAGCTCAGTGAATCACGAGTTTGGGGACGGCACCCAAACCTTGAATCAGTGCCAAACCTGACCCTGACACCACCCTAACACTACTATTCTTTTACAATCTCTGTAATACTGTAACTGGTAGAGGTTTTGTTTTGTTGTCCCTGTTTTTCAGCACACTCATTTACTAGTCAGTAGCAAACTTGCAGATGAACACTTGCTTTAATGGCTACCTCTGGTTGCTAAAATTATATTATTTATTTTCTGCTTTTTATTTCAGGAAGATTATTTATTATCTTTGCTAATTTTTCTGTAGTGTCACTGAGTCCAACCAAACAATTACCTTGCTCTGCTTTGGTGATGACAGCACTGCCAGGAGAACTAACAACAGAAAAATACATGAACAGACTCTGGTTGTGATCTCATCACCTGCCTTTTATTTCCTCCTCTGATACTGCAATGTAATCTATGTTTATGCATCCTGCCTCACTATACATCCTTCTGTGGCCACTTCTCTTGACTTCACAAAGTCATCTGGGAAAACATCCCATTTAAACAGTGTGAAACACACGGCCTTCAAACTCACAGATACTCCCTGCCAGCATTGCTCTAGGGCAGCAACAAATAAGCATTTCCCTTATAGGAAAGGTTTGATCCTTAATACATACAGATTATTTAAAACATTATGGAAACCATCTCAAATCCTACTACATTACACGTTTCCCTTATTAAGCCCCAAAATGCCCTATTTTTATACTTAACTTGTGGAACTTGCCTTTGAGAACAAAGTGTAATTCAGATTTTAAATAGTTTTAAAACCTATCAACCACATCTGGATAAATCTAGGTTTGTCACTTAAGAAATTTAAAATCTAATTAAAAAATATAAATTGTGTAGGATCATTCATAGTGATTTACTATATGTTCAGCACTATTATCAAACCTTTCATATAAAAGGTAACCAATCAGTAATCTCTGTATGGTAGCACAGAAATTGAGACCCAAACATGCTATAAGATGCTACAGGAATATATATATATATAATTTTAGCTCTGTATGATGAGTGAACACCCACTGAAGAGTCTGAAACTGTCTTTCCTGTCCTTTCAATATGCTCCATGCTGAAGATGTGTGTACAGACCTAAGAATCAAATGAAGATTCCAATCCAAGTCTCTTTTGACTACTGTCTATTTCTCAACAATTCCAGTGAATATATCTGGCCATCTTTTTTATGACTGGGCATCTGGTGGGTGAAAGCAAATGAGCTGTGCAGCACATTCTATATACTATGTTTATAGAATTTGAAAGTGGATGGTTCAGTTACCAGCGCAGGTTTGTTTGAAGATATAGGTTAGAATTAAGGCATAGCAAAGCAGGTGCACAAGGAAAGGAAAACAATATATTGCCAATTTATTTTTTCTAGACACTAGTAACTTATTTACTATATGACCAAGTACCAATTTTCTACACACCTGTAACAGGCTTGTTAGACACTCTGCTCCCTGAGGCCTTCCTTCTATTTTGCTCAACCCCATTCACTGTGGTCTTAGGGGTTCTAATTAAATATAAAAGAGTTAATAAGTCACTTGCAACGAAGTTGAAAGGCTGTATACAAAAAATATAGACACTATCAAAATGTGTTTGGCATGAAAACATTTTTACAATGTCCCACAGAGCCTCTTCCTGAGCACCTGTATAGTTCCTGTTGATATTATTATGTCTTACATAGAAACATTAAGTAGAGCATCTCCTCATGAACAGATTGAAAAACTCTATTCAAGAAACTGATTTAGTTTAGATACCATGGCATTACAGTCTACATATAAAATACACATATTTCATTAAGTGGAAGCAAAGCTTCATGGAATGAATGTTACAAATAGAAATGCTGGAACAGTGTAAATGAAGACAATACACAAGAGGATGACAACAATAAATATTTTCCTGCAGTATAAGGTAAAACAAAGCTTTATCACCCTCTCAAAATAGTGAAAGAAGTAATTATTTTTACTGTGAACGACAGTTGTACTGTTATGTGTAAACATTATTCATCAATCACTGTTCTTGCACTTTGCATTTAGTTTCATCTTTAGGCTAAAACATGCTGTGCTCTTACCCTTGTCTGCAAAGCAGTCTATGAACCGGGGCATTCTGTCCTTGGTTTGGTTGAAGTATGCTGTTAAAACACAAACTTTTATTAGTGCTTTTTCCCTTTAAAAATAAAAGTCTCTCAGGAAACAGCAAATTATGCATCATGTCTCACATAACAAATTTCAGACAGGCTAACAGGTTTTGTAATGTAAATGACATGTAGGCAAAGTGGCTGGAATTAAAATTCCAGAATAGGACTGCTACTTCCACTGTTTAAAACAAAGGAACAAAAAAGCACACAGATAGATGTCCCTCAACAGTGCCTTGGGTTCCTAGTCATTGATGAGAACACACAGGAAAAAGGGCTGAATTGCTAACAGTTGTCCTTGAAGGCTGCACTGTATGAGTAGACAGCATGTCTTCAAAGCTTTTGGGTTAATATGGGATAAAACCTGTTTTTAAGGGATGCCAGGTATCTGACTTTTAATACAAGGTAAGCATGCTGACAGGCCTCATAAGAAAGCAGCTGTTGTCTGCCTGAACAACACGTACTGAACACTGTAACTTCTGTCATCTGAGCAAACAATCACACAGTCAAGGAACAAAACTTTCCTCACAATAGAAAGCCACTTCTTTTCTGACAACTTTCTAAAGATAAGCATTATCAATAATTCCACTGCAAAGTAAAGGGTATTAGGAAAAGTAGTAGTGCCAAACTGAAGCTTAATAGTGCATCTCAGAGAAAAACTTTAAACCTGAGCACCAAGACTTAAAGCCATAAATAAATAACTTCCAAAGATAAAATTTCAGAACTGAGTCTGAAGAAAACATATTTTTCCTAATTTATAATGAGCTAATAAACCCTTTCCTTGGGCCATGGTAAATCAGGTTTCATTAGTTTTCATGATAAGTAGCAGGAATTGAGCTGATGGATGGCAAACCAACAGTACAGATCACAGAATCCATCACTGTAAGACAGCTTCTTAAAAGCATTTTAATACAAGTAACCCACCGGTTTTCAGGAGGTTTTTGTTTGATGATTATTTTTTTACTTGGTATTCCCATTTCTGAAGCCCTAGAGAAACAAATGTATTGAAACATATTTCAATTAGGAAATCATCATCCAGGTCTTGAACAGAAACACCCAGAGAAAGCCTACAAGAGGAACTACACCTACATGTAATACTGCCAGAGCAGTCCTACAGATTATCACTTCTTTACTCACAAACAAGTGTATCAACTGTCCACTGTGTTGCAAGATAATGCCTGCTACCATTCCCCACAGATACTCTATCAAGTGTCTCCATTGCTAGGCACTTTAGACAGATAAAATCACTTGGGGCACTTTTTACAGTTTGCAAAATCAGCCATAAACTAAGCATCCACCACTGCATTAAAGTGTAAATGCACAACTTAGAACATTTTTCTCCTTACAAACAAGAAGTCTCTTAGAAGTAAGGGAAAAATACGATTAGCAAGACACCACACACCTGGAAAGCTTTTCACTCATTCTTCCTAGCAGAGATGCCAGTTTGCAAAGAAACTGTTATTTCTGACTATTTCCTACGCCTCCTACTCCTTTCTCTTCAACCCCTTCCAACCCACCCCACCCAAGGGAGAGCTGCACATACTTCATGTACTTTTTCCTGTCCAGAGATTTCTGTGTAGCAGTTGAAAGTGTCACTCGCTCTCTTGGGCTCTTTACTTTATCCTAAAAAAAAACAGGATACAGAGGAAAGTTACCTACAAAAGCATAATTAAAAATTTCGATTTAAGAAACGTTGCAGAGGGTGAGGAAGAATCTCTTAAATGCGAAATGACTCAGTACTTAAAGTCCTGAAACAGTTGACATTCCCTGGAATATAACACACCATTTGCCTGAGCATTTTCTCTTTACGAACTTCACGATCGTGACGCAGAATATTCATTCTCTCTGATGCCTCCATTGTGAAGAAGATGTCATGGATGTCATACAGAGCAGCTCGCAGCTGGAAAGAATCATTAAAATGTTAATAAACTATTCAATCAAGTTTACATGCCCATGGTTTTGAGCATCAAATTCTTTTTGCTTTCAATCTAAACAAAACACGTCATAATTTTGAAAACCATTTTTTGAAATCAAATAGTTTTGTGACAAGCAAAAAAATGAAATCTTCTCTTCTTTAAATGTTTTACTCTAAACAAACCACTCTCAAGGTTTTATGTATTTATGTTACAAAAGCAGAATAGCTAGGAAACACTAAAAAAAGAGGTTTAAATTGTGTCACCTGAGCCATTACTCTTTCATGAAGGGATGCATCTTGTGCTGACACACTTCCTCTTCTCAATGGGGCCTCAGACTGAAAATTTTGTATGAACTCCAGAGTATCCTGGGAAAGATGGCAAAATAAGAGTAAGCACCAGGCATAACCCTTCATAACAAAGCAATCATTACAAACAGTACACACAGCAAACAGATTCTTTGTTTGACTTGGACCTTATGACACTAAGCAATCCAACACCCAAACATGTTCATGTGCAGCCCCAAAATCTTCTGAGCCAGAACATGCAGAATTTCATCTGTCAATGGAAGGCAGGAACAAAAACAAACAGGAGAAGAAGCTGCCTATTACAAAAAAGCTCGTCTTACTTTTACAGTTTGCTTCAGATGTTTCAGTTTCTCTGTCTGCAGGAGTCTACGAGTGAGAAACCCCTTTGCCACTGCAGTGATCTTGTCGAACTTCATTTGTATCTCTGGACTGAAAACCTTAAAAAAAAATTCAAAACCTTTTTTAAGAATGCAAGAATTACGAATTATTTATCAAATAACATCCATCAAGTGACGCAAGTTTTCAAGTAAGAAAAAAGCTGTTGATAAAGCTTTGACTGGGCTCAAAGTACACACCATAATTTAGCACAAGCAATATATTGCTATATGATTATTTTGCATGTATGTATAAGAAAAATAACCTACACAGTTCTCTTATGTAATCAAAGTTGAAACAGGAATGGATACTAAAATTTTCTGTTACCAGTGCCTTACAAGAACCTGAGGGCCTTTTAAGATAAAAATTAATCTTTTTTTTCCCTTACCTGAGTCCACCTAGTTTTGATCCTATTACTTGGCCTGCATACTGAGGTTTTTATAACTCCAGTACCTGATGGTCCCCAGAGATAGAATGAAGTTTCACTTGTTGAAGAAAAGGTGTTGGGTGTTGTATGAGCAAAACCTGCACAGAGAGCAGAACACACAGCTCAGCATACTTCTGCCAATGAAGTAATGCCTGTGTCTGTGGATACACTCAGCTCGAGGGTCACAGCCTTTTCTACAAGGTCAATTATAGGCAAGAAGCAAGCTGAGCATTTCTGATTGATTTCCATGCAAAATTTGCTGAACAGAAGACAGAACAAAACATTTCACAATGTTCTGCAATGGGTGAGAGGGGTTCCATCAGCTACAGCTGTATTGCCTTGCTGTTAGGAACCCTTGGCAGAGCCCCTCCAAACCTTCTACACAAATGTGACCACCTGGCCCAGTGCTGTCCAGCTACATGGCACGAGGATAATCCTTCTGGGACATGATGCAAATCCACATCCTCATCCTTCATCAAAGGAGGTTATTCTTAGCTTGTTTTCCTTGGATGTGCCCTAAAACAGTTACATAACAAATGCAGCACATGGAACAGTTGAAGGATGGCTGAACCTGTGCTAAATGCCAGCGACACAAAGATGGAACAGACTTCATTTCACAAATGCTGAGGGCTGCAGCCCTCTGTGTACCCTGAGCAGGAACACTGCACTTATCCACACGGTGGGGATGGTCCAGTCAAGCACTGCAGAACAAATTATATCACAACACTTAATCTACATTCTTCCCTCCGGGTTTTACCAATGCTGGTGGAGTTTGTGTTATGGACTGTCTCCAGCTGAGACTGCACACTTTCCAGCAAGCCACTTTCACTTTTTTTCCTCCACTCCAACTCCATCCTACTGTTAATATTCACTTTGGAAATTTCTATTTCCGTCGTAGAAACATTCTTTCCTTCCACCTTTCTGTCCTGCTCTTCCAGTTCCTACAAAAGGAAGATTCAACCATGAGGCTATTTTTCTAACTCTGCAAAGCAACAGAATATACATTCAAACCCAATTGCTTCCTGACAAACTTCCATACAACACAAAACCTTTGCTTAGAATTTTTCCTGTTGACCTTACCTTCTTGAATTTTTCCTGTTCTCTCACTTGTTCAGCCATCAGAATTGACAGTTGTTGTGCATGCTGTTCTTCAAGTCTTTTTCTCATTTCTTCAAAGGCCAGCATTTTAGTTTTTAAAATATCTTCTGAGAAAATATGTAACAAAGAATCAAATATTAAATACCTTCTATATGATCTTTGCCAGGGACATCCATTCTTTATCAGAGGTAATTTGCATCATCAGTAAAAAGTAAAAATGATGTCTTTGATATCAGGTATCCTTGATATCAAGTTCCCATTATGTATTGCACAGAACCCCATCATTTACTAATCCTTCAAAATATTTGCATGTTCATACTTGTGAACTGAACTTGGAACAGCAGTAACACCAAAAGCCTACATTAAAACAGGGACATGGAAAATACAGCTCTAAGAATTGTTACACTTGCTGGAGTGAATTAACATTATTTATGCCACTTCAGCCTCATTTAGTAGAGATGCAGGCAGAAGTAACACAGTTTTGAATTTGAAGAAAATACCTATATGGTTTTCTTTTAATTTACATGGGCTACCTTTTCTTTTAGTACTCTTATTTAGACCTCGTGGCATAAGACAATTTTCTTAGTAAAACTAAATTCCAAGTTCTAGGTTGAAATGGGAAATCAGTATTGTGAAGTCAAATTAAATTAGAGAATTGAGGCTTCTGAAAAGAAACATCAGTGACTAATGATCACCTACAAGATTTATCAACTGAGAAGTAACTCTCAAGCACAGGAAATCTTTTACCTTTTGCCATATTTTCAAGGACTGCATTCTTGGTAATGTAGACTGATCCCACAGGGTATTTCTGTTCTTGCATGCACTGCTTCTCTTGTTCTTCCATTCCAACTCTTAGAACACAGGAACTGTTTTCTTTTTGGCAGTTGTCAGTGTCCAAATCAAGTCGACGTTTTACCTTTTCAAAGTTTTCTGGGAACTGCTCATTTGCTGAGGAAACACTTGGAGTATTATCCACCTGCTGTCGCACATTCTTGCTCTGCATTAACAGTGGAGATGGATTTTCCACATCATAAGATTTGTTGAGTTCCACTGGAGAATTACATTTAGTGTTTTCTGGCAAAGTAGCTGGTTTCATTTCATTCACAGCCAGGATCTTCTGTGTCACTGCAGACTGACTGATGGCAAAGGGCTCATTCACTTTTGGAGGTGCCACACTATTACTGCTCTCTACTTTATATGGGCCTCTGCTGTCCATCACCACCTGTCCCTCCACCAAAGCCGACACTGCCCCTCTGCTCTCAAAGAGGCCAAAGGAATGGCGATTTGGTTTGCCAACCCCCAGCCCATCACTAGGGCCTGAAGAATTCCTGCTGACACCAGGAACTCTGCCAGGGCAAACCGTAGTGAAGTCTGCCATGAACTTGGGCACCGACTCAGACACATTGTTTTTATCTGCAATATCTTGCATGATTAAATCCATTGTTCTACCCTTACCTTTAGGACTTAACTCATAAGCACTCACGGGGCTGTTTATAATGATGTGTCCCATGGATAGAGGTCTTGGGCGCCGTCGGTGCATTTTAGGGCTCATGCTTGGCTCTGGGCTTGGCAATTTGGCATAGGAGCCTGTGAGGCTCCTGACAATGCTACTGTCACGCTCAAACATAGAATTCTTTTTCAATTCCTCATCTGAATCTGAATCCACCAAAGGGGGTGTTCCAACTCTCATAGGTATGTCTACTTTGGAAAAACTGGATAAAGTGGACATACTTGTGTTATTTGTATGAGCAGAGGCACCTTGGAGAAGGGTATTTGATTTATTAAGACTGGGTTTATCAAGTGTCTGAGCAGCGGAACTTCTGCCTGTAAACTTTGCCCTCTCTTTCACAGAGTCAGTTGTTTTAACACCATCATTTTCTTTATCCGAATGACTTTCACTCGTACTCCTCTTTGAGTTGCCTTTTGAGGCACGCTTGCTTTGCTCTTTCTCTATGTACTCTCGAGACTTCTTTATGAGGTTCTGAAGACTCATTACACATGGATCCTGGACATCCTCATCTGATGGTGACCCCACTCGTCCCTCCTGCTTCTGCAGAGCATGAGAGGGGAGCTTGTTACACATCCTGTCAGGAGATGCAGCCTTTGCACATGGCGCGGCTTCCGAGAAGCGACTCCCACTTGGCTTTGAAGAAACATTTTCTTCTGCTGCTTTAACTACTTCTGTCACATTCGATGTCATTTGCCCTGCAGTATCTGATGGTCTAAGTTCTGGTGTCTTTTCCAGGTCCACGGCACTGTGCCTTTCAGAAGAACATGCTGAACTGATACCTGATAGAGCTGTGATGTCAGTCACAGCCTTTGAATCCAACTCAGGGTAAGAACTCTCAGCCTCCGAAGTGTCCGTGTCACTCATGCTAGGTCCTTTCTTCATCTGCAAATTAAAATTTTAGAAAATGACAGAGTTTCAATGAAATCTCAGAATCTCAGATTCCTGCAAACGTCACTTGAACTTAAAAAGGAATTTTTAAAACCAACTTTATTTAAGTGAGAATTACATGTTACTTCCAGACAGCATTTGTTTAAATCGATTTTCACACTACAGTTGTCCTATGTGCTGCGTCTCAGTCACCAAAAGGACACATTTGGAAAAAAAACCCAAAAAACTTACATTATTTTTATACTGAACATACTTTCCTGGTCTGCTGGTCAAACCCCAAGCCAGCTGACCATTGCCACACACACTCAGTAAACAATGCAAACTACAAAGTGTTGTTTGCCACCTTGGTAACTCAACAAACTTGGTATTAACTGTTTATGCAACAGTTTAATCTAAAGGCTGTATTACAAGTGTTCCAAAAACATAGAATAATTCCTTGATTAGATGTATTCAATAGCATTTTAAATTAAAACCTCTATGAAATTCACCATTGAAGCAGCAAAGAAAAAAAATAGCAGCAAAATTTTAAAGCACACAAAAGAATTTCAGGTTGTTGTGAAAGTAACTTTAATTCTGTAATCATCAAGTTGAATATAGATTATTTTATGATTAAGCTACAAGCTTGCAAATAAAGCAGCTCTAACAGAGGGGAGCTGTTCCCTTGTTTTGACAATCTAGTTGTTTCCAACACTCCTGCAAAAGAAGCAGTGAGCTCTTGTCTTTTGCATTTAGCAAAAGAAGCAGTGAAAAGCGAGACCCTATGCACTACAGTAAGTAATCAATTACCAGGACACACAGCATGAAATATTAGCAAATGCTGGTTCTGGAGAGTTAACTGCTATTAATTTCGTGTTTGTATTGGGGATATATAATTAATTTATATTAAACCCAAACACTCTCTCAAAACGTCTGTAAGCAGTGACTTTCTGTAAATCTATGAGGCAGCTTTGGACTAACACTACCTGGACATTTTCTACAATCTTCTGAACACGATTCAGTAAGGCTTTTTTCCGGAACTCCCGTTTCCTGGTCTCCAGCTCCAACACTTTCTCCTTATATTGCTGTATTTCCTTTTTTTTTCCAAGGCTAAGCTGCAAAACGGAGTGTAAGAAACATGGGGTTTATCACTAAATGTAAATTTCAATACAGAATTACAGAAATAAATTCAAAAGAAAAGCAACAGAACAAAACAATTAGAAGAACAGAAATCACCTGAAATTTTGTGCGCATGTTAAATGACAGCTTCTTCTCAACCGATTTTTTAAGGGAAGGTGTAAAAAATGCCTTCTTGGCACACATGCAAATGAACATGAATTTAAAACAGCATTTATAAAATTCTTCCATGAACATTACATAGTACAGTATCAACCTGATGCAGGATTCAGACATTTTTTCTAAGAACCCTTACAATATCCATGCATTTCTAAATGAAGAATATGACAATATATCCGCAATTTATATCTGTATCATGATTTTTGGACACTGTTATTAGAGACTCTCTCCCATTTCTTCCCATCACTGAAACAAGGAAGTCAGCTGCAGTATTGCAGGAACTACCAACAATCTTCAGCTTAGCTCTGTTTGCATTAGCACAGAATGACTTAACATAATTGATGAGCCTGTGGAACACATTAGAGAAAGATGCAAACACATGCAGAAAATTTTCCTTAAAAGCTCTTTAACTATTACGGTATTTCACTTTTTTTTTACACCATTAAACTAACTCACATGTTCAATATTTGAAAAGTCAATGTGATTTTACATGAAGCCCAGCAGTAACATTATTGAAAACCATCAATATTTGTGCTCCCCTTAGGAAGATAACTTCTAAAAACTTAAAGGAAATGTGATCAGTGTGAGGGGGAAAAAAGTACATTTTACCCCTTACTTAGTAAGATTAAGGCTAGGAACGCTTAGAATACACTAAGCAGCAGGTCAGATGACAGCTCACACAGACAGCCTCAGTAGCATCACACGTGCACATCAAAGCCAGTGCCAATAGCACAGCACACCAGAGAGGAAAAGGGGTAAAAAAGGCCTTACCAGAGGGGGAAGCACAGGGACTCCATAGAATTTAATGGGGGAGATATTTTTGTTCTGAACAGTCAAAGAAGTTTCTCCTTTTCTTGCCTCTTCTTGGATTCTGGAAAGATGCTTCCTACAGAATATTTCATAGTCCTCCATCTTCATGTTATCTAAGCTGCAAAGAATAATAACATTACTCTTCCATGTACTTTCAAGACCTTGAAGGTAAAAAAAAGTCACCATTTATTCTGAGTCACTATGTTTTGGGAAACAAATTCTATATTAGAAAACTGAATTTTCTATTCTTCCTATCATTAACAAAGCCCGCAAAACTCTTCTTTATTTTCCCCTATGAGAGGAGAATCTGCATATATGAGCAAACATAATGAGCACAAGTACACAGAGAAGAAAGCAAGCATTGAGATAATCAGCATTTACAAAACTGCACCGGCTATAAATAATCTTAATTTCCATCAAAGACTAAACCTTTGAGATCTTCCACAACGAGACAGATCCTATCATCCATCAACTGTTAACCCCCCCACCAAACGGCCCAAAGAAAATTGCAGCCCAATTGGATTACAAAAAAAAAAAAGGCATTTACATGTTTAGGGGGATGAGAGGAATTCGTGTCTTACTCCCGTGAGCCTCCGTCTCCATACATCCCTGTGTGAACAGACGCCAATACTTAAAAAAAAGAAAAAAAAAAAAAGGCTTGTCTCCTTAAAAGCGCCCAAATATCTGAAATATCTGTCACTGTCAGTCGCCACCGGAGCGAGCCCTGCGCCGCCTGGCAAGGCCTGACAACGCTTTGTTCCCTCGCNNCGCGGGACAGCTCTGCCGCGTCCAGGCGAGCGCCCAGCAAAGGCGGCCCCAGCTCAGCGAGATGAGAGGGGATGGAGCGCCATCCCGGTGCTCCGATTTCCGGCCATTTCCATCCACAGCTCTCCCAGACAAGTTCCCCTGTTAGCACGGGTGTAACCTGTCCTGCTTCTTCCCATTACATATCACACGGCTGTGCAGTCCTTGTGTAATCAAATGTAGACAAATGTGGCGCCGCAGGTATCAGTTTCAGCGAGCACGCTGTGATAATGAAGATTAACATGCGCACCTGTCCCCATGCTCTGTGAGGACAGCATCCACAAGGACAGCATCCCTGAGGTCATCGCCCCAGACACCTTATCCCTCCCGCCCGGACGGCAGCCAGCTGCCGGTCCAGCCAGTCCAGGAGCAGGTAACACTCACCTGTCAGGTAGGTCATGTGGAAGGAAAATCCACACTTGTTTGCCAGCCCTTGGCCCAGGCATAATTAATTTAAATATATGGAAGCATCTAATTCCTAGTATTTAGAGCTGTTAAAGCTGTCATTCTTGTTTCAAAAAACAAATTCGTCATCTGTTACCTCTTCAATGATCATTGAGGGGGTTTTTTAAAATCTTCATCTTTAATCTTAACAAATGCTGTTATTTATCAAAAGATTTTTTAAAGATGTTAGACATCTAATTAGACAGTCCATTATTTGTTGTTCATCTCCATATATATCTCTGATTTTTCTTCAGTTACACAAGGCAGAAACACAAAACCACTGAGTATCTGAGATGCTCAGAATCAGTTAGGACACTGTGACAAATATTCATCTCAGCAATTATAAAAAAGAAGAAGAACCAACCCCCCCACACCCCAACAGTTTAAAGATCACCTCGTGCCTGTTCTACCTCTAGACAGTCAGAGCTCCTCACTGGAAAGTCAGTTGCTTCATCCTTCCCACAGATACAGACACCAAAAAGAGGGTCAAAACCTCCACTTACGTTAACACAAATGGCTAGTTCCTCGGCTTTGCTATTCCTCTTCTAGACTACACATGCCCAGTTTCTCCAACCTTTGCTTTAGCGGTTTATTTCATGCCTTGCTGTTCGTCTCTCCGGATGCTTGGCGGATGTCCACACAGGTATCAGGCGCCCAGAGCCGCGGTCCCTGTCCAGCAGCAGCCGTCTCTGTCCGGGCAGGAGGCACCGCCTGCTCCTCCCACGGCTCCGGGGCCTGGCCTGTGGGCAGGCACGACTGCAGAGTCAGCTACATCAAACATACAGTATACAAGGTTGTATATAACAAACCCAGCAATTAAATGGAAAATAATCACTGTGGATGTTACGTGTCTAATTAGCTAGCTGGCATAGCTGCGGAAAGCCCTCAACACTCTCCACACACGGATGTCCTGCGACTCCCTGGACAGCGCTGCCGTTCTCTCCATTAGCATCCTTTATTTTTATCCGCACCATGTTCTATCAGGAACAGCCCCTGTTCCCCTCAGTGCCCCGTGTTCTATCAGGAACAGCCCCTGTTCCCCCCAGTGCCCCGTGTTCTATCAGGAACAGCCCCTGTTCATCCCAGTGCCCCGTGTTCTATCAGGAACAACCCCGGTTTCCCGCAGGGCCCGGCGTTACCCGAGAGGGCGCTCGGGGCCTGGGCCCGCCCTCAGAGCGGCCGGCGGGCGCCGGGCGGACGCTGCGGGCACTGATTAGCTGCTGCGGTGACAGCCGAGTGCTGATTGGCTGGCTGATGGCACCGCCGTCGCCCTTGGCCTGAGGGGAGGCGGCGGCCGCGGTTCCCGCCCGATACCGACCCCGGCCCCGATCCCGATCGCGNCACCTCTTGGCCCTGGAGCCCGCAGCGCCCCAGAGCGCGCAGCGCGTCCTGCGGCCCCGCGGCGCCGCCGCCCGCATCGCGCACCGCGGCGGCGCGCACGACGCGCCCGAGAACACGCTGGCGGCCATCCGACAGGTCAGCACGGGCCCCGGGGCTGGCGGGGCACGGGCTCAGCCTGGGGGGCCTGCTGGTTGTGTCTGATAATCCGCCCTTCCAGCACCAAGCCCTCCTCACCGTGAGTAACTCCGGCTGTTCTTCCGGTAGCTGCTGGAAGCAGTGTGGCTGGTTGAGCCTTGATCCCAAAGGGAATTTCAGATCAGATCTGAATCTTGTGGGAGCTGTTATAGCCTTGGTGCTGATGGATATTTCGGCAATGCAGCGATAATGAAATACTGTATTTTGTTGATGTAGCAACAGCACGCGGAGAGTGGACAGCAACCCTGTAACAGGTTGTTTGTTTTTTTAAACCTTGAAGATCTGTGATGAGAATCCGCAGTTAGGGGAAAATCTGGTACCAGAAGTTCACTGTGTGCAGCCCTGCCATGACTTACTGCTGCCTCATTTGCCAGGCATCAAGGCACAGCCAAGGTTCACAGTCTCTTTCTGAGAATCATTTGAAATAGTGATTATTAGTCTCTGGAATGTAGTGTTTCTGTGAGGTTGAGACGTTGTCGCTCTGAAGATCTGTTACTTTGCATGAGGCAGGGCTCTTAGTGCTGATAAATTCTGAAGCTGCACAATCCTTACGTAGCAGACACCTGTAGGTAACCTCTAGTGCCGGTTTTTGTCCTTCTGGTGCATTGTCCCTTTTCCCAGGAGGGCATTTGTTCTTCAGAGCACTTGTTGGCACTTCACTCGAGTGTTTTTTCTGAAGAGTTCTTGGGAAAGATCCAGGGCAGAAACAGGGTGTATGAAATGTTCTAAGGCAGCCTGGCTGCTTCTTGCTCTCTGATAAGGCCATTCCTGAGAGCGGAGCAGGGATTTGCTTGCATCCATCTATTGCTTGGTACACACATGGTAAGCAGGGTTGACTTAGTGTTAAAGTGTAATTTATGTAAACTGTAGGCATTTGCTTCTCTTGTCTTTTAGAAAATAACATAACTTAAGGGCTCCAGGGTTATTACAGAAGGAGAGAGCAGGATTCTTTTGTGCATTTTTATCCTGAAAAATTCCAATCCCAAGACTGAGGCAAAATCATTACGGTTTCAGCAGTAAAATAGATTAGATGGTTAAGCTGATCTATGGATGCTCTAACAATGACTTGGATAAAACTTGCTTGGTTCTGCAGATGAAGACTACTGAAAAGTACATTAATATTTTATTATTTTTTATCAAAATACAAGCTAATTATAGCTGTATCATCTCCAAACCTGTCTCTTCTGTTGTGTATGTGATTTTTGAAATTTTTTTTAAGGCAGCTGAGAATGGAGCAATGGGTGTGGAGCTGGATCTTGAATTTAGTGCAGATGGTGTCCCCATTCTCATGCACGATGACACAGTCGAAAGGACAACTGATGGGGCTGGGAGACTGCAGGACCTGACTTTTGAGGAAATCAGGAAGCTTAATCCATCTGCAAAACACAGGCTACGGTAAATGAACTATTCTGAAATTTCTCTTTCAATAGTGGAAAAATAATTCATGAACAAAATTATTGATGTGATCTGTCACTGATGATTTGTATTTTTAATTTAAAACTTAGTCCTAGTGCTACTTCTAATTTGATTTTAGAGGCATATGAGACTATATCTCCTTACCCATCACTACATTAGGAACAGTGAAACAGAGTCAAGATAAACTGGCTTTTGAGGACAAAATCCACAGGCATCTAATGTGAAACAGGTCAATCTCTACATAAGCTTGTCCTAAATTGACTGCAAGACACTAAAGGTGCTGGGATCTTCATGATATGTCAGAATTGGCTAGAGGAATTACTTCTAAGGTTAATTTTATTCACATGTATTTCCTGACTGATTGTGTTTTGGGGATTCTACACAATAGAAATTATATGTATTATATATATAATATATAAATTCCAGGTTTATAGTGTTGAAGAGTAGCTAGACAGATTTTGGGTGGCCCTAGTGGTTGATTAGGTCCTTCCTAGAGGTATGCAGGGCAAAATATTTTTATTACTAAGAGTTTGATACCAATGCAACTTCTGCAGTATCATAAGTGAGTCCATTTCAGAGGAAGAACTCGTGGTGTGTGCTCCTGAGACACTGCATTAGGGAATTCCAGAGCTGCAAACGTGCCACCTGTGAGTGTGTGACACAAAGAGAATCTTCCCTGTCCCACTGGAAAGGTGTTCACCTGGGCCACGCAGCAGGAATTTCCACAGGCAGTGACTGCTGAGCTGCTGCTGTTCACTGGCAGGAATGAATGAACTGTCACCCCATCAGGAACGATTTATTGTGGGTGAAGGTGCTTCTCTGAATCCTCAGCTTGTTTTGCCTGCTCTGCCAGGATCTGCATTTCTGGCTCAGGGCTGGGGAGTGCAGTAGGAGCAGGAAGAAGGCAGCTGGTGGGACTGAAGGCTTGTTTGTGGGAGATGGGGAAGGAGTGGAGAACTGGGGTTGGTGTTTTGGGGTGGGACATGGGGCCAGTGAGCGCTGGATCCCACCTCTGGTGCCAGTGCAGCAGCAAACTGTGAATCAGCCCTGTGTGGTTGGTGATATGCAGGCCCATGTATGCTGACTGCATTCCAGTGAGTTCTGTGTTTCTGCAGGAGCCAATTCCAAGATGAAAAGGTACCAACGCTGAGAGAAGCTGTTGTGGAGTCTATGCATCACAACCTTACAATCTACTTTGATGTCAAGGGCCATGCAAATCAGGTACTGCTCACTGCAGCACAACACCTCCCCTCACCCCTTCTTCAGGTTTCTGACCTGCTCGTGTTGGTCTCAAGCTGGTCCCTGTGGTACAGTCTCTTCTTTCACGTGAGCAAACCCAGGTCTGCTGCTTGTGTCACCCAAAGCTGTCCTGGGAAGCTGCAGCTTAAAACTGGCACAAGGCTTGTGCAGGTGTTGCACTCAGCTCACAGCACTGCTGTGAAACAGAGCAAAGGGAATTCCCTGCTGTGCTGAGGGGAGTCCCAACCTCATCTTCAGCCTCCAACGAGGGATCTATAATTTGCATTGCTGAAGGCAGATGCAAAGGATCCATCACTGACATTTTATATAAATTAGAATAATTTTTTCTTTAGCCTAGCAAAATATAGGAATAAATAATTTTCCGCTTGAACTAAAGCCTAGGTAGTACTAAGAAATGATATCCACAACATATTTAAGGGTACTTCAAACACTGAGAATCCTACTCGTTGTTGTAAATAGAGTAATGAACAGAAATTCTTTTGCAAAAAACCAAAATTCATGTCTGTGTTAATGCTATAAACAAAATGCTGTTTTTCTTCTTTTCCCTTTCTATTTCAATCTTGCAGCACAACAGGGAAGTGTTTTTAAGATTGTTCTGAAATGACTTTGCAGTGTAAATTAAATATGAGTGTATGTATAACATCTCTGTGTGTCTCTAATTGCAGGCAGTTGATGCCCTGAAACAACTCTACCAGGAATTTCCACAGTTGTATAACAGCAGCATAGTCTGTTCTTTCATGCCAGATGTTGTTTATAAGGTGATGTCTCCTGAAAGTTTATTTTTATTTTTTTTAGTTCTGTCTGGGAATTTCAGTATGGTATTAAACTCCCAGTTCCAGGTTGCTTTTGGGCTGTTCAAATTCCTAAGGCTTTTAAAAACAAATGAAGCATAATGTATTGTCTGCTTAGATCACTCTACTCATTAGATGCAAATAGGAATCTACAGCAATTCCCTCCCTTCTGAAAGCAGTGCAGACAAATGTGCATTGCTTTTCTACCTGGTGTCTGGCCAGATATCTGTGTGCAATGTACCTGCTAAATAAACCTCTCATTCTAAATTACCCCTAAAATTCTTTCCTCATTCTTGCCAAGTCTATTTACTTTCTTTCCACTCAATACATTGCATGACTGCTATGTAATTCCTTTAACATAAGAGCTGGTGCTTGTTCAGTATGATTTGAAGAAAGAAACCCTATAAAATGTCATCAACATCTTTCTAAAAGAGTTACAAAAGGATCTGGAGGGGAAGGGCAGAAGAATTCTGGTAGAGTTGTAAGTGCACGCTAGGACTTTGTATCTAATCTCTCAAAAACTGTATTTAATGCAGCTGGGCTTTTGGATGCATTACAGTCTTTTCTCCTTGGTCCTCCAGATGAGACAAGCTGACAGGAATGTTGTGACAGCCCTGACACACAGGCCCTGGCAGCTGAGTCACCTGGGCGATGGGACACCCCGATTCAATTCCTTCTGGAAGCATTTCTTGTATATGGTGATGGATGTCATTCTGGACTGGAGCCTGCACAGTTTCCTGTGGCAATTGTGTGGGGTGTCAGCTTTCCTCATACAGAAAGATTTTGTTTCTCAGTAAGTGTTAAAGTTTGCTCATATATCAGGAAATACTCTCTTCTGCTAGTATGTAGGGTGGAGTTAACACAGTATGTGCTTATCAAAAAGTTCCATTTAGTCTTGGGTAAAATGTCTTGATAATTTCTTTACTCTCTGCTGTTTTACGATTTTAAGCCTCTTTTTTATCTGAATTTTTACCTTCTGTTAGAGCCTACATTGAATCTCAAAAAGCATTTGTTGCTTTTGCCTGTTTACAATAAGAACACACAAACAGATGATGTTACAGAAGGTGACACACTATTGTTCCTTGATGTGATGCTGTTGCAAGACCAAAACTCAGCTGTAGCCTCAGCACAATCTGCTTTAACTCTGTGTAGTGTCAGGCTCCTCTCAGGGTGTCTCTGTTCCTTGCAGGGACTATGTGAGGCACTGGTCTTCCAGAGGAATTCGAGTGGTTGCCTGGACAGTGAACACCTTTGCAGAGAAAAGCTACTACGAAAGTGTCCTTGACTGCAGCTACATCACCGACAGCTTGCTGGAGGACTGTGACCCTCACTACTGACCCAGCCCCAGCACACTGCCCTCCTGGGGCAGGTCTGCAGCCATGAGGGCATCCAGCAGTGCTGAGGGACTGCTGAGGAGAGCTCTGGAAAAGGCAGAGCAGCAGTTGGCTTCTGCCTGTGGTCACATCTCAAATACAGGAACCCTCAGGTGCACTGGCCAAAGCTGTGCTGCAGCCACACACACCGAGGAAATCATTGTAATGTGAAAGAATCAGATTTGACAACCCCGTTGGGCCATACCTTGTCTGTGCAGGTGGTTTTATAATTCTCTGGTTATTCCTTGGCTTTGTTAAAATTTTGGTTCTAAATTTATATCAGCAGTTTCGGTGTCAAAATTTCAAATCGTTAACTTGACGTTAGTAATTTTAACAGCATGTTCTACAAATGTGTACTAATTTGAGGTTGATTTATAGCACCTTAAAATCATTTGCATTACTGTTCTTAAAACAGAAACTGGAAATAATAGTATAATGGTGCCAAAATGGAAGATGAGTGTATTTCCCTGCCCTGCATGGAAAGATGGCTGTGCTAAATCCTGATGAGGAAGAAAAAGCCAACTTTCCGTGTGTGATGTGAAGGTTATGAGAATTAACAAATAAAACTTGAGTAGCTTCTTATCCTCCAGACCTTTTAAGAGAACCAAGGGAGGATAGGAAATTGTTTCTTCTAATGAAGAAATGACACAGCACATGAATGTATTTATTTTTAAGAGAAAGCTATATATTGAGTGCTGGTAAGCAGTAGAACAAATGGAGCTGAAATGTCTTTTTAGTTTGCCTTTGGTTGCATGATTGAAGGGCACTCAGAGGGATATGGAACCTGTAATCCAGATTTAACTTGAACTCCAAAGAGTCTGCAGTAACAATAAACAAGTGTCTGAGAATTCATAGGGAAGTGTTCTTTATCAGTATTGCAGAAGGGCGTTGATGTAAAATGTCAAAATTAGTGCAGATTGTCCCAGTTAGGGTAAATCCAAACATCTGGAATACCACAGATTCCTGCCACAACCTGCCAGGGAGGCATGAGTTGTTTGTTTGCATCCTGAGCTCCATCCAGGCACAAAGCAGCACAAAGGAGGTGCTTTTCCCTGTCAGGATGACAAGAGCCTCTTTCTTCCATTTGTTCACTCAGCCCCCCGCACTGCAGGAGCAGCAGTCTCAGCCCTCTGGTGCACATCCTACAGAATGTGTATATGTTTATATCCAGATCCTGTGGCCTCTGCTGTTGCTGCTGAGCCTGGCAGGCTCCCCATGTGGCCACTGAAGGGGAAATGACTTCATGGCATGTGGCCCTTGCTCCAAAGGTCCAACTGTTGTTGCTGCTTGAGTTTCTGGCACTGCTGAGTCACCATCCTCAGTGCAAACTCCAGGTCCATGTCCAATGCCCACAGCCAGGCTCCACAGCTGTAGGTGCTGGGAAGCAATAAAATTGAACCTCTGCTCTTGCACTGTGTGTAAAGTTTGTCCTTTATTCTGTGCCCGTGGTTGCTGGGTTTGGGTTGTCTTTAGCCTAAAATATGAGCAAGAAGAAAAGATGTGCCTCTTTCCAGAGCAACAAGGGAGGAAAAAAACAGGCACTAGAGAAATTGAGCTCAACAAAACAAAACAAAAAATAACCATGGTGGTGGCAAAGTTGTGGCCTTGAATAAAAAGCTGCATCAAATCTCACAGTCATGTATGATAAAAAAAATCTTAGTTGTGTTAATTCCAACCAATCCAATCCTTTATAGGAAATTATCTGTAAATTTTCAGTTTACAAGCAATAGTTTTACACAGATGAGAATTTGATAAGTAGTCACTCTTTGTTCTGATGGCTTCATCAAAGCTGCTTTTAAGTGACTCTAATAAATTGTAAAAATGGCTCAGAAAAATGAACAGAGTTCCCACAAGTTATTTCACAGACATTACAATGTCGCAATCATTAAAAACAGGTGCACTTTAATATGTTTCTGGTTGTTTGACCAATACATCAGGTTTGGTTTAGATCAGGTAAAACCTGTTTAAACAATGTAACTGTTAGAAAAATATTTTTAAAGCAGAACTTTTATTTACAGTTAGGCACAAGTTTCCTTATATTTAGTCAACAACACGTGGTCAGCTGTGGAGGGAGCCTTTACTGCATCGAGGTGATGCCAGCCCTGGGGGAAGGCTGTCACCAAACACCACCGCTGCCGAACACCCCCAGCAGGTGGGTATTCCCTATCGCAGTAAAAAACAGAAGCCCCGACGCATTTTGCAACCTGTTCTTCTATTTTTTTTCCTTCCGTTTAGACGTAAAATAGATGTCTGAGCGATTCAGTCGTTAGTACAAGAGGGTTTCTCTCTGCCGACAGTGCCTTCGCTCGGTGCTGACCGTGCCTGCTCAGGGCTGAAATCCTCCACGGTCCCCGCCGTCCTCCCCCAGCGCCGCTTCCCTGGCGCGCCGGGCGAGCGCCACGGCCCGGGACGCGCCGGGGCTGCGGCTGGGCGGGCCGGGCTCGCAGCCTGCTCGGCACAAGCAAACCGCGTTACCTGCGCTGCTGCGGGACAGCCGCCCCCGCCAGAACGCCCCGCGCTCTTTAGGGGCCTCGTCTGTCAAGTTGGTGCGATGAAGTTACATGGAAGTTCAAACTACCGCCCAAGATCCCATGGCTTTATTTTATTCTGAGCGTGATGATGTTCTAGGGGCTCTGCAGCATTAGTAAGCTCTTCTGAGATTCACACCAAGATGTGAAGTCTGTTTCTAAAGTGATTTAAAGTTCTTGTCTCTCTGTTGGGTGCTCCCGTAAGACAAAACGGCTCATTTACCCAAGAATTTCGCTTTCTAGTACACAGAAGCTGGTGGTCAGTCTTTAGAAACCACCACCAACACCAGAACATGCTACCAAAAAGCACAACCTATAGAAAATATTCACCCCACAAGCCCAGTCATTTTGCTTTCTCTTTATGCAAGATGCTAAAATGCTGTGTCCCTGACGTGCAACTGTCACATGCTGTGTCTGTACCTCAAACATTTTTACTGAGCTGAATTTTTAACAGCTTTCTGTGTTTCATCTCTAGTTGCTTACCTGGTAGGAAGTCATTGCTGCTCAAGATCTCAGCAGAAAAGGGATGCTGAAAACAAAATTCACAAGCATGTTTAGGTCATTATTTCCTTCCTGTGTGTGTTATCTTGTCTTTGAAATGATACCAGTTATCTGTAACAAAACCATACTCTCCAAGTCTTGAGCAGGTTTGTGATTATGAGTGTTCAATAGCTATTCTGATCACATTTTTATATCTGTTCAAGTTAATCTTTAAAGTTATTTCCATGCATACAGTACTTTGCTATACATACACCCATCACCTGTGTCATGCCCCAGATTCAGTATAGGGGAATCTGCATTTCCCTCTTTTGACCATCTCACCTCATTGTAGGATGTGTTTTGGTTTCTGTCAAATGCCCTCCCTGGGTAGCCTGGCACCTCCTGGGCAGGTTGCCTGCATGGGTGGTATGGAGAGGAGCTTCTCTGAAAAACAGTATTTGGCATTAGCAGTCAGCTGTGACTGTATGGTCAGCACTGCTCATCCCCTTTGTCTCAGGGACATGGCCTTTCTACTAAATCCACAATGAGATCATTCTGGCATCTCCCTCTGAAACCTGACCTGAACAAGTACAAGAACATCCACACTTAGTAGGTGACCAAATCTCCCTCTGAGGAGTCCCACTTGTGGCACTCAGCACAGGCACAGGTTATTTGAAAATCCCCAGCACAGAGAAAATGCCCATTCACATTCAGCTTACCTCTTTACAGTCAATATTAATTTGTATTATCACACATATATTTATAGTTAACAACAGATCAATATAAATTATTATCTATATTTGGGGTTTTATTTACATAATCATTTTAATGATAGCCAGTCATACAGGGGAATTTGGTTCTTTGTGAGGAAGGAGAGGAACCTACTAAACACTTTTTCTCTATCAGTAGGTAGGTAAGGGAGCTTTTACTCAACCCAAATGAAAACACCAGACAGCACCTACATGTCCACATTTTAACACTAATTTGATGGGTCAGCAGGCAGGACTGCCTTGAAAAATAAATTCAAGTTTTGGACAATAGATGCCTATTGATGTTGTATGGGATTCAAAATGGGGTTAAGTCAAAGCACACAGTTGTACCTCAGCTGAAAATTACCACAAATCATAATCCCCTGAGGAAATCCATAGCCAGGGAGGAAGGCAGCCTCCTTCTTAGCCTAGGCAAGGTTCAAGAGTGACCAAACCCTTTGATGACCATCACTGCACATTAGGAATGTTTTCTCGAAGTTTCATAACCATAAATTATGTCTGGAGAGGGTAAGGACTTTTCTATATCCTTATCAGGTTGAATTCCAGCCTGGAACAAATACTTAGGGAACTTTCACAGCATCCTTTTGCTGTCTGGAGTTAAGTACTAAACATTTAGATGAAGTTTTAAGGACAGACTTTTCCCAAACCAGCGGCCTGTTTGCACAGCTGGAGGAGCCCCATGGAACTTTACCAAGTGATTAAACAGCAGAAGCTGAGCAGTCAGACTGACCTGCTGGCCTCTTCCTCCCAGTGCAGATGAGCTTCGTTTTGCCCTTTGCTGTGCCCATAGCTTTTTGAGCAGAAACACCTTATCTTTTCCTGCCTGCAGTCAAGACATAGTTGATCATTAGCAGGAATGCGCTGATTATCCTTGAGAGGCTCAAGGCCCGTAAGTAACCAGTGACCAAAATAATTCCTTCTATTCTAAAATAATCTGTCTACAGAGGGAGCTGCAGCAGCACATCTTGAAGATAAAATTCTTTTGCTACAACTCTATTTGTGAGTTTCCCTGCAACTCCCATGGGGAAGGGCTCCCACCCTCCTTTATACAGTTATAGGAAAAACAGGTTACAGCCCCACAAAACTGGATGAGACAATCAGCATAGAGGCCAAATTATACAAAAGACACAGCTGAAAGCCAAACTTACATTAGTAATTTGCTTACGTAAGAGTTTGGTCATGGTCTTTCTTCCTTGTATTATTTTCCAGTAAAGATAAGTAACAATTCTAAACAAAACAAAAAAAGGTCCAACATATGAGCACTTTATTCTAGTCAGTGTCTAGACAGAAATGTATCTTGTTCATTTAACCCATTAAAAGATATACACATCTCTGTACACACACACACACAACACAAATATAAAATAGATATATACAATTACACAAGGAATGGCAAACACATGGATTTGCTTAAAACATGGCATATGCATGAAATTGCTTAAAACTTTCTTTTGGAAAAGACCAAAAAAAATTTATGGACTTGTATTCAAGATTAGAACTACATTTAAGTGAGTCAACAATATACAAGATGCATTTCAGATAACTCTGTCATTGCCATGTTTTTCCACTTAAGGCCTTTTTCTGGTTATTTTCATTAGCAGATACTTACAGTACAAAACTAGAGAGGATGAAGAAGAAAAGTTCACTTGTAATTAAGTTATGGTAGATCCATACTACCCATTTTGAGGCAGTGTAACTTTCCAGTATTTGTATCCACTCAGCAACTGCAGCATACATCGAAGGCAAACCTCTGAAAGGACCACATTCTTCTGAGGGTTTTAACCTGAGAGTGTGAAAAAACAGCTGCTTAAAGCTTTGTATGTTAACCAGTGAATTAGTTAATATTAGTGATCTTCCACATCAAGATTCTCCTCAGTTTTCTATGGCCCTCTACTCTCTTTGGACTCCCAGGCCTTGCTGCAATGCATCAGTACCAAGCCCTGTCAATCACTGTAGCACATGCTACAGGAAATTGAAAAACTGGATTTTTTTAACATTTCACCACAAGGAACCATCATTTCACCTTGCCTTCAGGGACATGAGTCACTGCAGATCTTCAGTAACAACAGAATGTGGTAAAATAAGACAGTCCATTATAAGAATTAACATTTCCAGGTAGACTGAAATAGGAAAGTGTTTGCTTTGAAACTGAACCACTCCAGACAGTCTGAAATTCCCACTTGCCATCTGGAAATGATAGCTCTGATAGTTTTCATCCCATCTGGTTTCATGTGTAGCCACTTGTCTCACTAAATATCGAAATCATGTTGCTGACTATTGTCAAAAGAAGAGTGTATCCATGCTTCCCTCCTTCCTGTGACCAGAGAAACACACAAACCCAAAGCAGCTTTAAAATACTGGTAACAACCCACATGCACTATTACAGGGTCAGCACTGCCTGCAGAAAGAGCCTCTGAAGCTCAGAAATAATCCAGAAGCTGACCTCAACTGAGTTTTCCCAGGTGTTTCTCTGCTGCAGATCCAGAATCACCTATACTGTAAGTAAGCTTGGAACTAGGACTTGGTCACAGAAACTTTTTAAAGAGGAGGAAAAGTAAAATTTGATGCATTTAAACAGGAACCCAATGCTTCAATTCAACTTTGTTTCTCCTCCCACTTTCTCATGAGACAAGTTACTCAGTGAGGCACATTCTCACAAGCTCACAGACCAAGCCTTGTTTTCAGAATACAGAACATCTCATGAACACCTAAAACCTTCCACCAGAATTAATGTAATTTCTTTTATAGAGACATGCAGACTCTCCTGCCCAGTATCAGGTCACACAGCATCATTTAGTAGGCCTGAATGCCAGTGATCTTCCATACCTCCAAACAGTGACTCCAATGACAGACAGCACTCCAAGGAAGGAAGGACAAAACAGCAGGAGAATGAAGGATGTCATCATCTGAGCAGTTCTCCAGACTTTGCTAGGGGGCTGGCAATTCCTCATCAGACTGACCTTTAAAGAGATGAAGGTACTTTGGAATGGTGTTACCTGCAACTTCAGCTTGCTTTAAGTCAATCCCACTGAAACTGCTGAAAGAGCATCTATCAGAAGTTTCCAAGAACAATTTTTATGTGGATTTGATAGATGTACTGTAGTTTTAGAAAACTTCAAGAATATAGTGCTAAAATAGGCAAAATTAGGTTCTCATGGGTTCTTCAGAAATCTGTGGGGTAGAGTTTGCTTTTGTAACATATGCAGACTCATGGTTCAGGGAAATTTGAATCCATCTTTCTACCTACAGCTTTGTTCTTCTACATTCAACACTACAAACTGCTTCATGACCCAACAAACAACTAATCATCTGGTCATACTACTGAGACAAAGAATTCTGAAGATATTTCCACCACGATCTTTAGGTGAATCACCCTGTTTACAACCTAGATAATTTCACAGGGGGAGTTGCTGGGAAGTAACTGGGAGGCCAAAGTCACAGCTACAGGCTGAGTGTCAATATTGATATGTGCACTTGTTCACTGTTAGTTCTCCAGCCTTTAATTTTACTACTTTATTATTTATGATGAATACATATGAAGTTTGTTACCTTTTTCACAAAAAATACTATAAAAAATGCTATCATCTGGATACAAGGCAACAGAGGAGAGAACAGGATACCAATCCTACAAGAAAGGATTTATAGAAGACAAAAGTTACATCACTATTCACCATTCAGTTCTCAGTGCACTGAAAGCAGAAAAATATCACATACATAGTGTGGGATTATTTGGAAATGTGATTTTGTTACCCTTGATCCTCTAGCAGTAAGTCCACCTTGAAAAATATGCAATTTCAAACACACATATCTATGTACAGATCTGCAGAACCCCCTCATAATTGGAGTAACATACTCATCCTTGGAAATAAGGCATCTTTTCCAGCCTTTAATACTGAGACTATTTCAACAAGAACATCATCTCACGGGGGAAGTAAACAAAACTACAGGATATTCCTGCAGGAACCTATCAGGTTTCTCCCAGACCAGGTGGCCACTGAGCAAACTACTGACTGAAGTTATTGTTACTGCCCATATAATTACTTTGGCAAGTCACAATCATTAGCAAAGGCACTGAACAGCTCATGTCCTGGTCATTTATCCTGTTCTTTCTGGGAACCACCCACAAACATCAGAATAAGAATTTTTCCATGATGGTTCTATGTGCAAATGAAGTTTTGGCTGTAAATTTAACACTTACCAGGTCAAAGTCTGTGCATAGATCAAATCTAAAACATTTCGTCCAATATCAAATTCTGGCATGCCCAGGCTCAGGAGGACCGTAGTTCCAATAATTCTGGGGAGGAAACAAAAAACTATAGCACAATAGCATTTGCTAAATGATAAAGTCCTCTGTAGGAATCCCTGTAAATGACCTTCTGACTACAAGCATCAGTAACAAATTATTTAGAGATTGCATTAGTGTCATGCAAAGCAGCCACAGCTCGTTCATTAGACAGCACAGCAAAAAATGAAACAGTTTGGCAAAAAAAAAAAATATCCTGTAAAACAAAGCAGGGTTGAAGTAAGACCTAGTATATATTTCATAGAACTGAAATAGAAAACCAACAAGGATTTCTTGCTGTATCAGGACATACTTATCCTATAGTAACTTCTTGTTACTTTAAGCTCAAGTATCCTTGTGCTTAAGCAGCTGAAATGTCAAGGTGCCTCAGTATAAATCTGTAACACCTTTTTCAAGTCCTGAGAATTTTCAGCTTCAATAAAAAAAAGAATGACATTTGTACACTGATACTCATAATGTACTCTCAAATGCATCCTACTTCAAACTAACTGAGGTTGCAAGGAGCTGAAACAGAGAGGTAAGCAAGTCCTGAGAGGATTCCTACTGAGCACCAACAATCCCTTTTAGCCACCTCATTTTTCCTGAGCTGGGGAGACTCAGTTTTTTGCTTGCTGTAGTGAGAGCAATAAAGATTGTAGTAACTATCACATCTTGATACCACCTTATCAACTGCATCATCAGTAGAGCAGGGCTTTCAGGAGGTTACTCTGAGCACAAAATATTAAATAAAAACAATTATACTTTTAACCATTCACAGGCCTATCTCAGGTGCTTTTGCCCAACTTAGGGGAGGCCATTCATCACAGCTGACATCGCAGTTTTAGTTCTGTGACCTTTTGCTGGGAGGTGGTTTCCTACTCAACACAAGAACAGGAGGATTAAAGTATACTGGCAAGAGCCATGGAAGAAAAGTCTTCAAGAGCTTCTCAACATTGTTTTGTATTAATTTAACAAGAAGTTAACAAAGCCCTACCTTGTAAACCAGTTTTGTTCAAATTATGGGCAGAGAACAATGGATCTCTTACACAAAAGTATGGCCAGGGATCTAAATGCTCTTTAGAGCTGGCAAGGACTTAAATACTGCTTAAGCCCTAAGCAATGTTTGGCCCTAGGGAGTTCACACAGCAGATGTCAGAAGCAAATGACTTTTTTCTTACATACAGAGCTGTATTGACATCCAGTCCACAATACTTTCTCATTTATCAGGCTGCAGACCTCTAGATTTGAGAGACTCATTATATGCTTAATAAGACTGATAAAACGAGATTTTAAACTTGTGGACACTGTAGTGACATAACTAAGAGGGGAAAAGTCACAGTGGGGTACACAAAGGAAAGGCAGCAGTGTGCCCATGCTTATGCAGAAGAGATGGGTTTGGCTTGAGACAACAGGTCTCCTCACTCTCAGGAAATCCATGAGAGTAGAATGTGGCTTCCTCCCTGCATGTGTTTCCATCTCCAAAGGGAAAAAGGACACACTGACCTCCTTTTAAGGGTGAACAGCAATATACACAAGGCATGTACACAGAGATTCTTCCTGGTAGTGAAAATCAAGGAAGCTTCAGTGGGGCCACAGCCATGATTCTGCTGGACTTTTCTCACATGGAGAAAACAGATCATATCTTTGGTTAATGAATGAAAACAAGATGAGAAAAGTAGTACTCACCTTCGTAAAAACTCTCCAAAGAAAGAGCCAAGCAAACAAAATATGAAGTCAACTAGAACAAGACGATAGATATCTTGGCCAACCAAAGTTTCCCAGCACTTTATGAAACAGAAGAAAAAAGAAACAACAAAATCATACTAGAAGTTAAAAATTATGTGATTTAAACATTGTCCCTAAATGCTTAGATATCTGAAACTTGATCAGAGATGTGAAATCTTGATCAAATCTATTCTAGCAGCCTGGCAAATCATAGTTGACTTCTCAATGAACAATGCTGCCATCCAGCTGGGACTTGAGCTGGGCCATTCATTTTTTTCTACAATTGATTTCTCTCAAGTTGCTAATAAAAACTGTTAGGGTAGGACACCACATGTGTTTCTCTTTGCTGAAGCAAGTCTCTTATCCAAGTGGTTCCTAACCTGGCAGAGATTAGTGTTTCTGAAACCTTACCTGTGACTCTGAGGTAGCCACGACGTTAAGCCAGTAGTAGCACAGTATTCCAACAATTGACATTTTCAGGATGATATTTCTAAAAAGAAAAAGTAACAGTAACTGCACCAACAGCTGGTCCATACCTAGAGGGAGTGATGGCAGGATGACCATTGGTTTCACTTTTTTACCTCCTCTTGGCACTGCTGAGTGCCAGGACTAACAGGAGCTCTCCCGGGAGGTCGGGTGTGGCATTGTTCTATTGTCCTGGCAGAAGGGGAGCTGGGCATGACAACCCTGGCATGACATCTCTGTAACAGCCTGCTGGCTGGGAGTGGAGGCTCCTCAGGGGAGGGAGGGCTGAGGGATACCAGGGATTAGGCAGTGTAAATTCCAGGCATCTGTTTCTAAGTGAGATGACCTCAGTCCTCTCTCTACTTCCCTTCCTTTCCTGGGGAGGGGCCAACAGCCCAGGGGCCATCAGGGAATGCTACAAGCCCAAGTGTCACAGTGCACCCAGCTGGGAGGGAAACCATTCCTCATCCTCATGCAGACACGTAACATCCCAGAAGCTCATGAAAGACAAAAGGTCATGAAGACAGGAGTTTACAGAAGCCTTTGGAGATGATGAATTCTCCTCCATAGCTCCTTATTCCCTCCCCAACACCCAGACACAGCTTTATATCAAAAAGAACTCAGACAATTTCAGGCCAAAAGCAGTAAGAGGTGGCAGCAGGAAATACCTGGCAATAGTGATGTATATGTGCTGTCCAGGAGTCTGAAACTTCTCCAGGTGCCCAAGCCAGGAGAAGAAGAATGGGATCAATGTGTTGAGGAGAGATACAATCACAGGTAGCACCAACATGGCAGTTTGGCTCTCTAGATCATTTCTACGTCCTTTCATAAACAGCTTAGAGAGGAAAAAAACCATAATCAGACAACCCAAATTTAGAGCCTTAACCAAAATGCTGCCTTGAGGTGTGTCTACAGGGAAGCTCCCTGGCTCACCTCCCTCTATGTTCTCAGGTTAAAGACTGTCATATTTTATGGGCCCATGAGCAGCAGCACAGAGACCCCCTCCCCTTCCCCTAAATTATGTGGGCCCAAGGGTGGGAGCCCCAGCTCAAATGCAGCTCCTGGGGAAGAAGGAGCAGGTCTTGCTGGGGCTGCTTCTTGTTGTTTCTCCCCAGGTCACCAGATGCACTGTCCCTAAGCTGACCATGGGCCCAGGCAAGCAGCTGCTGGACAGAGGAGGGAGATTTGCTCAGACCCCTCAGGTCCCACACTCTTGCCATAGTCCCCAGTGGGGCAGGCCTTGCAAAGCAGCTCTTTAGGTCCAGCAGATTTTGTGTGTGCTCTGCAACAACAACAGCTCTGCTCCCCTGTGCTCCTCATAATGAACAGACCAGTGCTCATGCTCAGTGTGAGATACCTGTGTGGAAAAATGCAGATTCTGGCCTTACCTCGAGGTTATTAATGGAGAGGAAGTAAACACCAGTACAAGCAGCTACTGCTGTTCCCAGGGAAGCAACCCAAGCAAGAAGGTGAGTAGCAATACGAAGAACTCTCTCTGTCACAGAAAAATTTACAACTTCTTTGTTTACCTCAGTGAGGTCTTCCTGTAAAGAAACAATTGCTAATGAAGAAGTTCTTAGTCAACAGCATAAGGCAAAACTTGTTTCAAGGAACTATCTGAGAAACTGAATGAAAACGTATTGCTCTAGAAGATGGGCAGAGTGATATCCTAGGAACATTTACTGGGCAACTTTGTGTTCCTATCCTGGAAGTCAGGTTTCACAGATAACATTTCCAGCCTGCCTTTTGTTTATAAAGTAATTAAATAGTAGGAAGGAGAAAAAACAGAAGAAATACTCTGTTATGGCAAATATTTAATAGTCCGAGAGACTCATTCAATAGAACAGAAGCATATAAATATTTATATGTAGCTTGAAGAGAAAAGGAAAACAAATTGCTAAGCCAATGCCAGGAGCTCAGACCAAATGAAACACAGGAAGTCAGGAAGATTTAAATCTCTTAGGCCCAGGACTAGCACACTTGTGTCACTCTGGCAGAGACTTGTATGTGCACACACAGATTTGTATGCACAACTAAGTCTCTAAAACAAATGACTCACGCACATTAGTTTTGTACCTTTATTTGTGTGTGGAGATTTTTTTGTTTCAGCTTCACAGCTTTTTCATTAGTTATATTGAAGTCCCAAGTGCAGAGCAGCTTGCTGGCATTCACAGAGAATGCCTGAGGGTTAACAAAGTTCCTGGAGAAGAATTTTGCCATGCTGCAATGAAAATTAAGTTGGTCAGATGTGTAACAGGGAAATTCATCAAGTCTGTACAGCTGAACAAGGAGGGAGATTTGTCAGCTTTTCCATCCCATCACAAGTTTATGTGGCCTATGTCAGAGCATGTCACATACAATAACGTGGAAAATAAACTTTAATGTAAGAAAGCCTAGCATTTCCATCTTAAGATTGTTGCTAAGAATCTTTACCTCTGCAAGGCCACATCAATGAGGAGCAATGTTAGGAGCAGCAGCTTACAAAAAAGGATCACAGTATTCCCAGCTTGAAGTGGGATTCTCTGTATGTCCCTTATTATTTTGCAGGGTTTTTTTAATTTCTGTAATAAAGGTTTGATTCCTGGAGACTGTCTTTTGAGCAGAAACTTCTACTTAAACTCTACACCTGTAAATAAGGACTTACAGAAACATACTCAAGTGATTATTATCTCTAACTGTTGACAGGATGGGGTTTTTTATTGGCTATTTTCCACTTAGTATAAGAGAAATAGTAATTCACAGTCAGTTTACCTGAACAACAAGATAAGAAAACAGATGACAAAATATATTCCAACAGTGAAAATGTAGGCCAGCTGCATGTTGTAAGAGGGACCATTCTCCACTTTACTGATTGTAGCATTGGTGTAAAAGCCATAGTAGAGCACTGTTTGTTGAAAATAACCCTGAAAAGACAAGGGCATCACTCAGAATATTTGCTGTCGCCTCCATGGTGAAAAGCATCATCATCTGAAGACCAGTTACTGGAGGTGAGAGCTGTCCTATTCCTTATCATGAAATCACAGGTGTAATTAAATTTAAATACTTACAGCTCCAGTGAACAGCTCCAGGCCCGTGAATGAAAGGTTATTTGGTTCTGCTGCAAGAAACTGAGGAATTGTGATGAAACTGAAGTTTATGAGGAAGGAGAAGATGTTAAAATTTAGCAACCACTTCAAGAAAACAAAGTAAGAAAGAACACTTGTTCCAAACTCAGCACCAATGATCTTCAGAGTCTTGTGCCATACCCACAGCTGGTGAAAATATTCTGAAAGGGCATTTCCAAATCGCCGAAATGACTGAAGGCAAAAAGAGGAGAGAGATGAATCTCAGCAAGCAAGCAGGACTCAATTTCACATAATAAAGCTTCACATTTTAATGTTAGAGTTTCATTTTGATGTTAAGAAAGGATTTGCCCCATTCCATGTACTGTAAGTTGGTTAACTGGTGTTCCTAAGTGCTACTATAGTGCAAGTCAATACTAAACTGCAGCAATTAACTGGATCTTTGGTAAGTAACTTGAAGCAAGACACCAGAATCCTCTGGAGACAAGGATAACATTGCAGCAAGAGTGGTTTGCTCTGTTGTGACTGACAGAAGTTTCTGGCACTTACCACTGTTACTTCCTGCAGACACTGTGTACAGCATGAAGGTTGAGCACCACCGTGCCTTGATTTTTTTGATATTTCCTTAAGAACTTTATTTCTGTGGAAGAGCAGGGCAGGGGTGACAAGCATTATAGTATGAGCTGTAATTGAATCAAGAAGCCAAAGAAGATGCTGCAAATACAGTTTCACCCCTGTGCACATGAACAGAATTAGTATAACACAGAGATGTTCTTACTGGTTCATTTTATATTAGCTGATACCTTGGCTCCTGTCCCTGCTATGACAGCATGTTCTAACCCCTCCACTAACTCACACTGGCAGCAAAACTTAAACATGTTTTGTGAGGAGACAAAAGGATGGTTGAGATCATGTGGTCTCTTCTCCATTTTCAAAGACCAACATCCAAGTTTCCTTTGAAAATAAATCTCAGGTCATAATTTATAACCAAATCTCAGTTTTATACTCTCTTTTATATTACCATGAGAGATTCTTCTTATCTCCATCATTAAATTACTTTCTCTTGAAAGACATTAACTTTTTAAAAGTGCATTAAAAAATAATTTGCCATAAAGTGACAAACCAAAGCTCAGCAAATGGCAAACCCCCACAACTGATAGCTAAATGTTGCTAGAACTAAATGTTTTTAAAACTAAACAGATAAACTTTTATTTTTTACCTGATCTCTCTCTTTTTTCTCATGGTCTCTGGCATCTTCTGGATTGCTTTAATCCTTTCTTTGGTGGACATACATGCAAGACTTCTAACCAAATTTTCCTCTGCATCAAACCCATGCAAAAAACCAAAATTTGGGGATAAGAATACAGTAATTTTTATACACAACCTGAAACGGATATAACAACATCCCCCATTTACACTGCTACCAAGGTGTGCAAGCTGAGACTTAATAATATTGCCCAGAATATTTTCAGCTCCCTCAGAACTCTAAATCAGATGCAAATAAGTAGTCCAATAATGTTCATAGAAAGAGCTGCAATATAAAGGAAAATAAAATACTGACAAGACTCCAAGATTCTGGTCCATTGCTTGATTGCTGTTTGATAGTTACACTTCTGTGATGTTACATATTGACTTGAAAGCAAAACTTTTGCTTTATTTCTTCTGTAATTTTAGTTTATGTTAGTGCCCATACTTAGCACTACCTATGCCACAGACACACCTCTGTGACCTGACAATCAGGCTGCTTCTGCATAGTTGGAATTTGATGCTAATTCCAGACAGACTGGCTGAAAGCAATCTATTAGCTGGTCAAGCAAATTCTAATAAAGAGCTTAGCATTTCTTTCTACAATTTAACACCTTCATACTGCACTGCCTTTCATTTATCATGGGATTTGACTGTGTTAGGAGAGCATAAAAGACTAATCACTACACTAACACAAGCCTAAGTTGCCCCCATAACCACAGCAGTGCTGTACATGCAATTCTGGTGAGAAACTAAGAGCAGCATCCACTACATCATCCTTATACAAGACACTGTCAAATATTGAACCACTTATCTAAACCCCTACCTTCACTGCACACTGGATCTGTTTCAAACATGATGGAAGAAGTCCTGAAGGTCTCATCAGGTGGTCTTCGATTTCGTCTCCGAATGAAGCTGTCTAAATAACATACATTCTTTAGGAAGCCAAGATAGTCCTGACAGTTTGACTTCAGAAATTCAAATTTCACTTGCACCAGAACAAGTTAAAAGTTTACCCTTCAATCTCACTAACTTCATGCAAAGATACTCCCCCACTCACTTCTTTCCTGGTCATCTTTGACAGCCACAAGAACTTTTTCAGATAAATGCTGAAAAAGAGGAACTGAGCCAGTCTTCAGCTGTCATGGAGAACTCCATCTAACCCATTCACAAATACACACATTCATTATTCAAGACTTTCTTCCTAGAAGACAAGGCTTTTCTTTAAAAATCCTTCCCCTGCCTTCAGGGGGATCAGCTTAGAATCACACTCCATCATGCTGAGTAAGTTAAATATGCCAGATTCCCATTTCCCTGGGGCCAAAATGCAGCTGCACTCTCCACCTCCTTTCATCCACTTATTCAAACACAGGTGACTACACTCCTTAAAAGCATCTGCCTTCCAGCCATGACACAGATGAGTATAGCCACAGCTTTCCTTGCCTGGCCTTCCCAGGAAGCTGATGGCCAGTCCCAGTGTCACATCCCAGTGTGGAGCTCAGCTCTCTGATGGGGAAGGACCCTGTTTATGACTCCTTTTATTATGTGAAGATATGCATACCTGAACAAGAAGGCTTTAAAATATTTATTAGTGTTATTTTACGGAGAGCAAGATTGACATGCAATATTGTGATGCACCACAATCCTTACCTTCTGATCCACTGGAAATTCCATGAGTATAGGGATAATCCAGCATGTGGAAGGTAGAATGTGGGGTGTAAATCAGTTCTGGCTCAGGCTCAAAGGAAAGATTGTCTGTTGAAGGGAATCAGAGTTACGCAAAGTTGCAAACTGCTATGAGCTATTTACAGACATGGAATGCTAATCCTATGACAAAATCCAGATCTATGCCAACACAGCAACCTATTCCCTCAACAAAACTCCCATATTCCACTCCAATATACACCCTAGTACTCAACAACTTACTCAGTCCATACAAGACAATATTTATTGAGCTGTTAATACAACAGCCAATCCATAGATTTGCTAATAAAACATCTGAACTGCTTTTCTAAAANCCCTCGGGACAGAGCCAGATGTTATTTGTTCCAGGGATTCTCTAAGCATAGGAAACTACATACCTGTGAAATTTCCATACGGATTTTGGCTGGGTAAATCCTGGCTGTAGTCAGAGCCAGGTCCCAGGGAGGCCATGGGGATGGCCACAGGGTAGTTCTGCTCCCTCCCTCTGTGTTCTCCATAGGAATCATGCAGAGATGAATCATAAGGAGTTTGGTGAGAGAATGGATTCCTTTGAGAACTCTCCCTGTGTAAGCAAAAAAAGAGAATACCCTGACTGTCATAAAAACCTTCAATAGGTATCCTGAATTATTTGCTACCTATTATCACCAAATTTGAGTGTGTTATAAAACAAACTGTGATACTGAGAGATATTTTGTATTTAGAATTTCAACATTGTCATTCTGATTTGGTCATCAAATGAATTAGGAAGGCTAAAATCTTCTCCACCTGAAGTTAGCTTAGACTCCAACTAAACAGGAATACCTGCTTGGAAAACAAAGATATCCAAGGTCATAGCCCATTGTGAAAATTACTGGAACTAAAAAATATGTACAACATTATTCCATAAATACATTTAACTGAAATTCATCCAACATGTAAAAATAAACACACCATTTCCCTTGAACACTGCCTTCCTTGTAGCAGTTTTAAAAATTTGTCTGAGAATGAAAGCATAAAGGAGGGATTAAAACAAATCCACAAATTAAAACTCCAGAGAAGAAGTATCTTCTGCATATAAATGACTTTATTTCTTATGGCACAGCCACACAGTAAAATTAAATAAACTCACCTTCTGTCAATTTCCAATGTCTCTGAGAAGTGGTAGTCTGGATTTTCAAAGGCTTCATTGTAATGATAAGACATGACAAGTCCTTGGTTTGAAGGAAGAACTCTTCCTTATTTTTGTCTCTACTGCTTCATTAATATGTTAATGGGAAGACTGATTACAGACCTGATTACAAAACAGATGCAGGTACATAAATTTAAAAGGAAGGAACTCCATTTTAGCAGCTTAGAAGATTCTGCTATTCCACTAACGATATAAATCAGCAGTGGTTGTAATTTCATCACAATCGGGAAATTGGGGTCCCCCAGAAGCTGCAGGTCAAATAGGAACTCGTATTTCTCTATAGTTAGGTTTCTCCAAACCTATGGAACTGCAGTGCCACATAAGTTTTCCCAACACTAATGAGGCCAGGCTTTAGAAGCATATCAAAACATTAAGAAAAGGGAAAAGTTCTCTCTCTTCTCCTTAAACAGCAAAAGCCAAAAGCACAAATTTTCTCAAAAAAATTCACTGCATTTCCAAAACTAAAGAGGAGGTGACACCTGCCCTGTTCCTTGCTAGCAGTGCATTTCTAAGCCTTAGTTGTGAATAAGGCACCTGCAGGACTGTGGCTTTGTACAGAGCTGACAACATCTGGAGACTCATTCTTAATGAGGGCTCTTCCAGTGGTTTAATGCCACAACCCTTTAAATAGGCCTGGTTTTAGATTTCTCACAGAGTGCTCCATTTTAATCTTAAACAAGCCAAACTTAGAATTTATTGAATGGGGGTCTTCATGAGTCAGTAAAAAGGGAATGTTACACTAGAAAAACAGAAACCAAATTCAACAGGCAGTTCTTGCAATTAATCAAAAATCATACTCAAAATAAAAAGGAAACAATTTTTAGCATTTGTTCTTAAAGGCACGATGCAAGTATGCTAAGCTGGCAAGATATTCCACAGCAGGGAAGGGAAAAATAAACGATAACGGGCACAGCTGGCAAAACCCATCGGACCCTATTTTTATTTCGGCCTCATTCCTAGAAAAGTAGAGCTGAATCTCATTTAACAGTAGAGTCTCAACAAACTCTTCCATTTGCAGTGGATTTTATCTGTGATATTTATCACAGCAAAGGAAGTATTATATGAAAAGTATCTTCAAGATGGATAATTATACAGTGTCTAGTTTCTGAGAGCTTTTCAAAATCTCCCTCTGCCAAAAGAAGCTCTTAAATTACTATTGTGTCATTTACATGCCTTAAGAGCTTGGAACACTGCCTAAAATCTTGCAGTGTGACTTACAGTTGTAAAGCACGGCCCAGGTTTTGCACCCTGACTTGAAGAGTTATGCTTATAAACACGAGGGGTTGCCTGAATTCAAAGTCCTACACTGTAACCAGAACACTGACTACACTTTGCTTACAGCATGAGGAAGGGTGCTCTGAGGCCCGGGTGTTCAGCACATCCAGTAAAAGCACACCAGGCAATGGGAGCACACAGGGCATCACCCCTGCTTCTGCAAACAACGGGGTGTGATTGCTGCCAAAAAGAAACCATAAACAGTCTCTCCTAAGTGACATTTGTGTTTCTTCAGGCAGCAATTTCACACCTAGAGACAGAGTGAGAGTCTCATGAAAGCAGAAAGGTAATTAGCAGGGCCCTCTTTCCTTATCTCCAAAAAAACCTAATAAATGCTCCATGAATCCAAGGCTCCTACTTAAAAGTCATGAGAAGCTTAAATCTCTTGAAGAGGTAGATTTCCTTTGACAGGAACCACTTAGCTCTTGGTGCTCTTTTGAGAACAAGCTCAGAATATATCTGAACTTTTGTACAAACCCTTCAGGAATTAGTACATTCTGTCCCTATACTCTATTAAAAAGCATGGAAATGATTCTTGAAAAAGATTATCATGGTCTTCTGCAAAGACTTGCTTGGAAAACTAAACATCCCCTATAAATGTGGTTCATATTACAAACTGCAATGAAAAGCTAAAGAGGGAAAAATTACTTTCTCAGGGGAGGAAAATTCTGAGACAATTCTCTTTGAGGAGTGTGCAAAATTACATTTTTCTGGTTTTTTTAAACTGGTTTCCCAGGAACCCAACTCTCCCAGATTCAGCTATCCAAAAAGCTAGGAAGCTTGCCAGCAAGGCAGCTGGAAAGCTGAGCACTGATCTGAACAGTTTGCCAACTTGCCTGGTCTTCACTGGAGCTGCAGGGAGCACAGACATTCCGCTGGAAGTGCATGGGTTGTGCAGACTCAGCGTTTCCCAGAAGCAAACTGGCAGAAAGCATCAGCCATCCCTATCAGCCACCTTGCTGACATCAACCAATCAGAAGAAACAGACCAGCCTGACTGGAAAATACATCCAGCATTTCTTTCTCTTACTCATTTGAGAGACCTCAAGATGTACCCGTAAAGGCTTCCTCAGAAACTCAAAAAAGCCCAAGACAGATTCTCTGTTGGGTCTGTCATTATCCACTTTATTTTCTTTGAGCCTTATGATGCATTGCATGCCAGGATCACTATGAAAATCCACAGGGACATTTACAGTCTAACACTGAACCCAACATCTGAAGATACCATTTTTCCCCCACTCACGAAGTTTTAAGGGCTTGAAATAAATTTTCCATGTATGCTGAGGCAAATTCAAGTCTGGCAGTTTGTACATTTCTGACCAGTCATAGCTCATTGGAACCCAAAGCATGTAATGTTCAAACTAAACCATCTCTTTCCTCTTTTCAACCTATGATGGAATGCAGCACACCATAGCTTCAGGAAAAGATAGGACATTTAGACTTAGTTTTCCCTTAAAAAATTATTTAGAAGGAAAAAAGATAGCTGGAGGACAGAGGTTATTTGTGAAAGACAGAAAGCGTGATCTGGACAAATCTTCCCTTTACAGAGTGGCGTCCATTTGTGGATTACATTTTTGGATTTCAGCAAGCAACTTACCTTGCTGAAACAAACAAACCCTGTGCGCTTTCTCGGGAGTAGAGAAGCGTTTAAGATCGGTGTGTTTAATGATCATTGATATGTAAATAAGTTAGAAGATCTGCGAAGGGTGGGTACTTTCTGCTTAAATCGTTCAACCCTGTAATGACATAGACCAGGAAACTCCAAGCAGTGCAGACTCATATTTCTGAATCACTTCCCAGAAAAATAACTGCCTTCGAGTCACAGATAACAGCCTTGACAAAATATTCCACATTAGTTTCATCCCTTCCTGTGCAGGTAATATTCTGCTACAGACACTAATCCTCATGTAGAATATAATAAAACAAACATGAATGTCTTGGCCAAAATAGCACTTTGTCCTGGCATCAGGTTTCAGGAAAGCCACTTGGACCTTCAAGTGCCTTACCTGCAATACCTCAGTAAAAAAGGTTTCATGAAGTAAATCCTATTTGCACACATCTTGAAGGGGAATAAAACCAGACCATTGCAGAACTACATCCCAGATAACTTAATAATGGTGAATGAAGGGAATAGAACTCATGGAAGAAGTGATTCAGAAGGCTGAACATGCTCTATTTCCATAAAGATAGTTTAGTTTTGTAGGGTATGCCTACACAGGGCTTCACTGTTATCCAAGTTTCATTCATGAATCTCTGTCCTGTTTAACGTGTTCCACACATCTTCATGATGGAAAAAAAAAAACAAACTCAGACTGATTTCTGGAAGCCAAAAGTGAGTTTGAGAGACAAGCTGGACTTTGACATTCTGCATCAGCAGCTGGATTCCAGTACTGATCACTACTCTTCCACCTTCTCAGTCCCAACAGTTTCAACACTTTTGCAACAGACCAGGAAAGCCTCTCAGAAAATATAAAGGGCCTGTGAACTGACACTAATCAAACACTACACTGGAGAAAATCCCATCTCTAACTGACGTATTAGCAATGGAACCATCGTGAATCATACACGGAAGCAAAAGTCACTTATCTTTACTTCATCTTGCCAAAGTACCCAACCAGCACCAACAAACACCACCTCTCACAGGCCTCCCACTGTGATTTTATTGATGTCAGCAGGGTCAATTACAGCAAGCAACATCAACTCTGCTATTTTAGACTTTGAAATAAATTCAAGCCATCTAAATTGTGCCTCTGCCACAAGAGATCATCCCGGTGACAGATGACATGCAGCAGCACTGAAGACTCACTAGACTCACTGTTGCATAGGGAGAGATAAACAAACTGGGAAGGGAGAGTGACAGCATCCCCCTCACAGCCACCATGCTGCTGTCTCCCCCAACAGCTTGTTGGATCTGGATCCCAAATGGATTTACTTCCTACTCCTGTAGTGCAGTTGCACCTACCAGAATCCAGATCCCACTCTCCCTATCCCTCAGCTGTTCCTGGTAAGAGTGGGGTCCGGAGAGCAGCCAGGCAGAAGGAAGCAGAAAAGTGTCTGGTTGCCTCCAGCTGCTCTTCAGCATCATGAGCTCTGCTCCTTATTTACTCTTTGTCTATTTTTTTGCACCTACTCACGTTTTTGCCTTATCCCTTCCGTAGGAAGTGGGTTTTGTAAACCCCCCACAACATAGTAAGACTACAGTATTTTCATGGTGTTCACTTTCTTTGCAAGTTAAATCCTTTGTATCACCTGTGGTTGCTTAAATAAGGTCTTTGGAGAAGGACTGCCTGCTACTTTGTGTTTGCAGTGTCTCAGGTTTCTATTTCTTCACCTGCATTTAGAAACCTGCATTATAAACATGCCCCAGAAACATCTAAAGAATCATTACAATATGTAGTTAAATTTTAGTGTCCATTAAAGTGTTATTAAGTGGAGGCCCATACAGTTTTTGTATAAAGGGAGTGGGTGAAAGTTCAGATACATCATTAATTCTGTGAAATTCATAGTAGTCTCCCTAATCTACCACACACATCCCTGCTTCTCCACCCAAAAGGCCCCACAGATGCAATTCCTGTGGACTGAAGTACATATGACAATGACTTTGAATGATCTAATCCTTTCCCTGAAGGCTCCTTTGAGAGCAACTCTCTGTGTTTGCTGCTTTGTTGCTTTTATTCTCCTACCTCTGACCATAAATGCAAATTAATTCCCTTAATTAATTGGGAAAATCATAAGCACTGAGATATGTAACTACTAAAATTAGAAAAAGGGAACTGAAGAGCAAGAACAGCATACCTGGCAGAGAGGGGCAAGGTTAGCAAGAATAAGAAACAGAACTCTACATTATTTCTTTAACCCTTGAAAAACATTACCTAGCTCATAGTCTGACCCTTATGGGGAAAAAAGGGCTGAAGCAAGAATCATTTCATATCAGTGCAAGTCAGTCTTGTGACTAAATTTCCAAACCACAGACTGTCACATTCTCTGCATTTAGCAGGACTACATCTTGCTTTGCAAAACAAGTTTTTTAAGTCTATTGACCAACATCACCAGCTACTTGTATTTGAAGAAAATAACTGCTTACAAGGAAAAAAAAAAAAAAAGGAAGTGGGTTTTGAGTACCTGGTTGGAATTAATTTTCTGCTTCCAGTAGAAAGGCAGCCAGCAACACCAGGTCTATTAGAAGATACTGCTTACTAGAACAGTTCTGACTTAAGAGAAAGCTCTGTTTATTCTGCACTTGCAATGGATACCTCTCTACTTACAACCTACAAATTGTACTTTAATGAGCAGTATCAGTTACAGGAGTATCATTCACCAGTTCAAGTGGAAAAGCTTATGAAGACTACACATATTATCATCTTGGATAATAAACAGGGATTTGCATACACTCAATGACCTTGGACTGAAAAAGGGTATTGTTCTGTTTGTAATTTCTGGCATAACTTCCTGTTAAGGATATTGTTGTCCTGTTACTATTTGCACTAGCAGCATTTAACAGGACTCTGAGGGCAAACAAAACTTTTATCTGTCAGAATATTGGGAATATTCTGACAGATAAACATTGACAGGGAACATTGCTGGGGGAACCAGTCAAAAGAAGAGAACTGGTTTTGTCAAAATCCTTATAATGCAGTTTTCCAATTGTTTGACAAATAATTTTGCATGAACTGAATACTTCTTTTTCCAGACAAAATGCAGTTCTATTAAAATCCAGGGCAGGCTATTAGCATGTTAAGGGTATATTCTACAATGAACATACACAACCTATGGATTATACAAGTGGCAATTAGATACTTTTGCACCCACACGTGAAGAGGACACCACTGTAAAGTTCCAGTTCCTCTTATACCTGCCCATACAACCACACCACACCACCTCAGAACTTTATCACTTTCCAGGGTAAAATCCTTCTAACAAACTTACTTTGGGGGAAAAAAGCCAACCAAAAGCCTAAACCCGAAAAATACAAACAAACAAACCAACCTCAAAAAAATTAGAGATCGATTGCTTTGGGTGTAGTGCTGGCATATCAGCCCAGCAGAGGTGCAGTTTCAGCTCAATTTCTTAGCACCTGCAGCCTGCTCTCGCCCTCATCCTGCACTAGGGCTGCGTCGCACGGGCGGCTGCAGCTGAGCTGCCGCGCCTTGGCCGTGCAGCCGCGGAGCCGCTGTTGGTGCCGCACCGAGCAGGGCCAGGCTGCCGCGGGCCGCGGGGCTGGCAGGGAGAGGGGACAGCGGCGACGCTCAGACGGGAGAAGTCAGCACAGCTCCCGCGCAGCGCCACTGCTTGCAGGTTTGCTTTACCAACAGAGCATTACTAATGACAGGGGCTTAGCAATAAAATACAGGACACGAAGATTGGGGTTTTGCGTTAAGTATTCTGCATAGAAACGTTTCAGCCTTTGTAGGTTAAATAGTAAAGTCTGTGTGTTTTGAGGGAGTGACAGAGTGAAGGACCACAAAGAACACGAATACTGAAGCCCGAGATTTTCCCCGCCTATTTAATGCAAATTGCCCCTTCCTATTGTAATACAAAAATCTCACAGCCTGCTACTTGGAAAATACAATGCCACATGCGTTCACTAGCTAGCAGACACCATGCAACCTACACCAAGGTGAAATGTCACGCTCTAGGCTATGATCCCAGCCAGGCTGGTGCCACACCTCAGAGAAAAGGGTGACACCCTGGCTAAATACCTCAGGGAACCGTGGCTGGTTCTCCCACGGGACCAGCCCTTCCAGCTGAGGTGCAGCTCTATTAAAATCCAGTGTAGGCTATTAGCATCTTAAGGGTATATTCTACAATGAACNTGCCCGGAGCCGCCGCCCCGCCCCGCCGGCCGCCCCTCCCGCCGGCCGGTGCCGCCTTCGATAACCGTGTCGGGGGACCCGCTGCGGCCGCGGGCTTTGCTTCCCTTCCCTTCCCCCCGAACGGGCTGTGCACGGAAACGCTCCGCCGGAAAGGGGAGCCGAGGTCCGGCTCGTACAACTCAGGAGACAGAAAAACAACCCCGCGAAGTTCTTTGCTGTTACCTACCGTGGAACACGTTGTTATGTTTCTGTTTGAGCTCCAAGACGTTCACTCTCCATCTCCCACAAATTTAAACGTGCCCTTTTGTTTTGGCCTGGGAGAGCAACAAGGCCACAATAAAAGGACAGAGAGAAGCAGTTTTCAGGCACAGGATGCATTACCTTTANTTAGCATCTTAAGGGTATATTCTACAATGAACATACACAACCTATGGATTATACAAGTGGCAATTAGATACTTTTGGAAGCTCGGAGTGACTAAGGGGGCGATAAAGCTGTGAGGTGCCGTTCGACACCAAGCTCTGGGCACCGCGCTCAGTGGTTGTTCACCTTTCAGCGAACAGAAGCAGAGTACATCCCTGACATGCCCGCAGTCCGACCCTTACGGTTCCATCATTCTAAGTGAGCAGCAGCCGTTTGTAAGCGGCAGCCACCTGTCAGGGCTGCGGTGGCTCCTCCCGCNCTCCGCCGGAAAGGGGAGCCGAGGTCCTGCTCGTACAACTCAGGAGACAGAAAAACAACCCCGCGAAGTTCTTTGCTGTTACCTACCGTGGAACACGTTGTTATGTTTCTGTTTGAGCTCCAAGACGTTCACTCTCCATCTCCCACAAATTTAAACGTGCCCTTTTGTTTTGGCCTGGGAGAGCAACAAGGCCACAATAAAAGGACAGAGAGAAGCAGTTTTCAGGCACAGGATGCATTACCTTTATCCCTGGATTAATCATTTATTGAGCTGAGATAAGGAACGATCTTTCCTCACATATTTTTACTTGCATTAAAGGAAGGCACTTCTAAGGGTGAAAAATTAGTAGAAAAATTAATTCACTGTAGCAGAGAGCATAATCTGCAGTTCCTGGACAGGGAGTTAAATACCAGCCCTTCCTGTACTCTGCATGGACCAGAAGGAATTTCTCCTTTAGTCTGACACAGAGATACTGATTTTTCATGCCTTTCTCCTTTCCCTTCTTCTTCCCATTGCATGCAGAGGTATGAAAAAAAACCCTACAGACTGAACAAAGCTAATTCTCAGCACCAGGCAGGGTGCAACACACAGAAGCCAGTGAAGTGCTGGGGTGGTGCCTCTTACAGGAATTTCTATCCCAAAGCAGCTTAGCAGGGGTGCCTGCATCACCTTCACTCACTCCACTGCAATTGGACTCAGGGATACCCCAGCACAGCACAGTCACTGACAGGGTGTTCCCAGGGCCCTTCCCAAAGGCCAAGGATCTCCTCTGAGAGCAGGAGCATCCTCAAACTGAAAGAGGGGCCAAACAGCCATCACTGGGGTGGGCACAGACAAAGCAGGAAACAGGGCAAGGAAAAGACTGGCTCTCCTGCCCTGGACCTGTGGCCTGCCCACTGCCTTTTTCCTTTTTGCTAATACTGTATAGATTGTAGCCCTCCCCCAGCTCCTTTAGTGTTGATATTGCTTGTTACTCCATTTTGGCATGTTTTATCTCCCCAGAAAACCACACATCTTAAAACTTCTACCAACTACTCCTAAGTAACCTCTCTGGTCAGCAAGACTAAAAATACAAACAAATGAAAAATACCCCTGTCAGCCTCTGGACTAATGCCAGAGGGGAACTGGTGATAAATCAGTTTTCTCTGTGTTCAGAAACTGTGCTGATGTAACTACTGACAATCACTTTTACCAAATGACTAGTGCTTTGCCAGGTCTTAAACTTGGTAAAACATGTTTATCCTGTACCAGATGCATTCTACACAGACTTAAGTGAAGTTTTCTAACACTGCTTTAAGATTAGGTTTTGCCCAAAGCAACATTCCTGGCATGGCTGCAGAGAACCTGTCTGCAGATCTCCTGTACTGACCCAGAGCCGCCTGCAAACTGCACAAGCTGCCTGCACCACAGCACAAGGTACCAGGGTAGTCAAATATGAGACCCCAATTAAAGCAAGCACTCAGAACTTGTTTAGAAACATTTTTGAGCTGTGGCATTAGGAAGAGGAACCATACAAAAGAAAAATTGTCCTGGAAATGGATGGTGTTGCTAAAAGTGACAGACCAATCTCCAGCATCCTGGGAAACAGAATATGGCACTGGCTTCCATGCTCAGCACAGACTGAGAGCTGCTGCGTTTGTGGATAAGGAACACTGGACAAGTGATGTACAAGTGGAACTTACTGCACTCGCTGAGTGTGACTGTTATGCTCTGGTAGAATCATCCATTCTCTCCGCATCAGCATGTCTGTCTTCCTGTTTTACCACCTGGGATTGCTGTGATCCATAAAATCCATTGAAACATTTCCAAGTGTCATAAACTTTCTCAACTGAAAAAAAATAACATTAGAGAATGTTCTCACAAAATTCCTGGGGAAGTCAATCTTGTTTCGATTTCTCCAATCTTTATTTAAATTTGTTCTCAAGGGATCATTAACACAATACCTCTCTAGAACACAGTTTCAGAAAAAGTCTAATTAACCTCAAGTGTATTGTTCACCTTTCCTCTTTGTATTCTTCGTGGCAAAAAAAAGAAACAGAAATAAAAAGTGAAACTGCCACCCCAGATGACACCCCAGGGCAGCTTTACCCCATAACTATTCCTATTTAAGGCCACACAAAGACAGCCCACGCTTGGGTGGCTTCAAGCCACCAGTAACAGTGGGTACAAATGCACATCCTTATCCATCACATGAATCACATGCTCAGCACAAATGCTCAACAACACTAAATGATTTTTTTAGAAATGTTGCTGAAGGGTTTTATTTTCCATCCCGAGTTTTTCAGAATGATCAGCTGGGAGCTGTTCAAATGAATCCCATGAAACAGGGCACTCAGCCAAAGGAACCACAATCACCTGTGCAAATGTGTTATCACTGAGGTGTCCAGCTCTGTTACCAACACCCCAATACTGCTGAAACTCTCACAGAATCAGCCTTTGTTATACCAAAAAATCCCACCTGGCAAAAACCATCCTGGAGATCTGTGAAAAGGAGGAGGTAAAAAAGTAATAGGCCTCCAGAGTGACTTATAGAAGGATGAGGGCAAGTTATAGCTTGTTCTCATCATAAATAGCTAAAAATCCACATTAGTTGTAGAATCATAGAACCATAAAGGCTGGAAGAAACCTTTGAGATCATCAAGTCCAATTGTCAGACAAACCTGCCAGCACGAAGGCAAGAACACCTCCACTGAGTGATTCTTCATTTGTTTTTTTAAGTCATTCAGTGCAATAAGGAAGTTGCTGTGCTTTAATTCCATGTCTCTGTATTTCACAACAATTCCCCTTAAGGTATACCTTTCACCTCTGCTGGTAACACAGATTACAAACATGCATCTAAATTACTTTGAGAACTTTTATTTTTATCAACAACATTTTATGGTTTTATTATTAAAACAGATTACCTACATAGATACTTACTGGTAGCAAAGCAATTTGAAAATCACATACCTGAGCTGATGACACACAGCTGACAGAAGAGACATGCTCATTTGTGTCTGAGTCAGCATTCTGAAGCCTAATAATGACTTCTTTTTAAAACTACTGCAGAAAGTGCATGAAGAATGTTCAGAAAAATCTGGTTATCTTTTAACTATCAGTAGAATAAAGTAAGAAAGGCTAGAAATTATTTTTTTCCCCACCACGTAAGGCTTTTGAGACTTCTGGAGGTATCCTTTCCTTATTTGTCACACATGCTGTTATTTTCACGCAAAAGGCAAGAATTGTTCCAAGAAAGAAGTCTCTCTGAGACGTTTACTACAAGTTCACACAAAACCCACGCTCGCTTTCAGATAGGAAAAAAAGATTCAGCATCTACTGACTTCATTTGTTCCAGTTCACACCAAATTTTCACATTCAAGAGTAAAGCTGTGTGGTTTCTACCGCAGCCTGCGCCACCGGGTCCAGTCGCAGAACAAGCTGGGAGTTCGGGCTTGTCACCTAATGAGAGTTGACCAAGTATAGGATTTTGTAAGTTTTTACAGCACCGAGCACGGGCATGGGCAGTTAATACCAACGGAAGACATTGAAACAAAACTTATTTCCAAACCAAACATCGGTGAGAGATGTTCAGCAACCAAAACAGCCCCAGCCCCGCACCTGGGGTCCGTGAGCCCCTTCCGGCGGAGAGGGAGGGCTGGTGGCAGGAGCCTTTACACTCTGCCGTGTACCTTCACGGAAAGTTTAAAACCAGCCTGGCGTAAGAGGAACAGAAACACCGATGTCCCCAAACGCGATCTTGTTGGCTGCGGGCGCCTCCGGCGGGCGTGGGCCCGGGGAAGGCGGCCCCGGTGCAGGCTCACCCCGCCCGCCA
>VYXD01012666.1:80927-116176 GCA_013397195.1 Hylia prasina
GCAGCCCCTGTCTCTCCCTCGCAGGGCTCTCTCTCCTGGCCGAGGAGCCGCACGGCGCCGCACCTGTGGATTTCCTGCAGGAGCTGCCCAGCTGCCAGTCGGCGCGGAGGCGCCGCGGGGGCACCCAGGAGCGGCGGCCGGCCCTGCTGGGCACCGCCGGCAGCCGCGGGGCCGCGGCACGGGCGATGCTGCAGGAGACAGGCGAACTGGCTGATCGCCCTGCCCGAGAGCACCCGAAATGCATGGCGGAGAAGCGGAGAACAAGGTTAATCTTCACGCGTTTCTTCCTTGGTTTTGTTTTTGCTGTTTGGTTTTTTGTTTGTTTGTTTTAAATGATTTTCCGCAACACAACCCAGGTGCGCTGGAAGGCTGAAGAACTGGGTTTGGATGTATCTGTTTCACCCTGTGGCATGTGATTCTGACAAGAAGGTGCCCAGTGCTCTTGGCTGGCACCAGGGAGTAGCTGACTGGGGCCAGAAGTAGGTTGAATTGGAAGGAATTAGTCAAAACTGGGAATTACCTGTAGCAAGCAAACGCGTTTCTCACTATTTTCCGTTTTGGTTTTTTGTTACTTTTTTTTTTTTTTTTTTTTTCCCCTCAGGGCTTTGTGCTTTCAAGGGTCACTCGGAGTTATCTGCATGAACTATGCTGCTATGCGAGTGCCGCTGCTCGACTCTGCTTAGCTGCTCTTACACAATGCAGTGTGCTCTCTCTGCTGTGGCTCTGTAGAGTTGATAGGAAGCTTCCCAGGACCTTTGCTTCTTTTTATCTTCTCCCCCCGCCCTATTCCTTTTTAAATGACTCTTTCCTGTGCGCTGTTCCTGCCCCCCTGGTGGTAAGCCCCCGGAGGGAGAGATTACAAAGACCTTGCTTTGCCCCGCCTGAATTCTAGTGCTTGTCTCCTGTCTCACTGCTGGGCTGAAAGCTGCTTTGAGGATAGAGGATACAGGATGTGGTTTTGCACTGTCAGAGAACAGCTGCACCTTTAAATCAGGTACTTTGTAGTTCGAGTTATGAACCAGGAGAGAGGTGGAAGTACAATTAATGTCTGGTACTCCAGAGAGAACAAGAGCTACTCTATTACAAGAGTGGCAAACAGCCTGACCCTGGAGTTTAACCCTACGGCCTGTAGACCAGAAACAGTAGAAGATCTAGGTCATGGTAAAGGAAAGTGCTTGATACCTTGAATTTTTATTAGAAGTTGGGTATCTAAAGTTCAGTTCTTCAAGGAAAAGGAACTGGAGGGAGGAGCAGAGTTGCAATATTCTAGGCTTGTTTACACATGTTAGCACTGAGAGATTCTGGTGGGGCTTCTTGGCGCTTCTACAGATCGGTGATCTGCATTTGTGCAGCAGCTGCCAACACAAAGTGCTTGGCAGAAACGTCCTGAGAGCTGAACACTCAACTTCTGTAACTCAGATGAATATGCAGCCCACGCTTCTATTTAAAATGCAAACCGAACACGGGCCAGACAGTTCTGCAGAGTTTAAAACACTGCAAACTGCAGCCTGTAGTTTCCACAGAATGAAATCTCTTGAGAGGAGCTGAATTTGCTCTTAAAGCTGAGGTCATCTGCTGTCTGATTGTTTGTATAGGTTTAATTTGACTTCCTGCCAAAATGCTGGAAACAATGAGGGAACAGGCAATGCAGAGCACACATAGCAGTGCATCCCTTGGGTACGTGAGAAGGGTTGAGTACAAGTCTTTTAAAACTGAAACCTTGGTACCCCAGCACCGTGTCCTCATGGGTACTTACTTAACTGCTGCCTTTCATCAGTAGCATCAGAGGCTGGAATTTGCTGGAATAGAGTTTGCTGCATACAAATCCATTTTCAAGCTGTTTCTGTGAAGTTTTGTGTGATTTGAATGTTTCTTAAAAGAAACAACAAAATGAAAACTCTGAGCCACTCAGAATTCTCCTTGATGCTGTTGCTGACCAGGCAGCAATTTTTAAAATGCAAATGTATTCATAGAGTATGAACATCTGTAAGTGAGTGATGAAAAATTACAGACAGTGGCACATTCTCAGTGTTTGTTTGTGGCTTGTTATTAGCACAGTGCATCCCCAGAGGTGTTGGCAAAAATATTTTCTCAAACTCATTGAATTGGCACTTTCCAGCACATTTTCCAAAAAGCTGTTGTGGTCAATTGTTGGGGTTTTTTTCCTCCAAGAGAGGTGGGTGAGTTTCATGAGAGAGCTTGCCCTATTTGAAGTAAGTTGATGTTGCCATTACCAGCAGGATCAGATGGTACTGTAGCTCTTCCCCTGAAGGCTGCGGGCAGGCTCCATCCTGCTAAGCCCTGTTACATGGAGTGAAAAATTACTTCTTGTGCTCAGTAACTGTATTTCTGGATTCTTAGGGACTCTCAGCAGGCTGATACAGAACAGTTATCTAGATGGAAGAAGTGGAGAAGAACTAGCAGCAAATCATTGAAAAAAGCACTCAGTGAAGTCAAGGGCTTGTCATCCTACTTGGTGCTTTGGCGACATGATATTCGCAGCATAGAAGGTATTTCTTGTCTGATGTCCATTTCTCCTCTGGAAAGTTGCTTCTGTTATAGGCAGTTTTACCTGTGTGAGCATGGTTTCAGATATAACTACATGTGCTTAAGAAGTTACTTTCTTCCCTTATTATTGCTGAATGTAAAATCCATTATACGGTAGAAGGAAATATATTGGAAAAAAATTATTAATATGTCCAACCTGCATTTCAGTTATATTGCTAAAAGTCTGTAGCACTTAAAACTAGCTTTAACAATGTTTCTACGTTTCAGTGAAACTGATTTTATAATCTGCTCTCTCTGTATTTTCAATGGTTTTATCATCTTAATTATTGGCATATATTTCTTTTATTCCCAGGGAAATTTGGTACTGGCATCCAGTCCTACTTCTCCTTCCTGCGCTTTCTGGTCCTGCTGAACTTTATAATTTTTATCCTGGTGTTCAGTTTTGTTACTCTTCCCACCATAATTTCTAAATACGGAATATTCAACAGTACCATTGCTTACATTTCTCCAAAGAACATAGGTAAACATTTTCTCTATGTACAGCTGTTGTAACATTCCCCCTTTCAATCAGCTTCTTCCCCATCTCCCAGAAAAAAAGGGAAGCCTTTTTAAGAGTGTGGCATGTTAGAATTAACATGATCTGCAGTTCAGTGGGCATTACCATTTGAGTGACTTTTCATGCCTTTCCTTTGACAGAGAATATCTGCACAATCTATGAACCTAGTGGTAATAAGGGACTTGTTTACTTCTATACTTACCTCAAAGATTTGCTCAGTGGCACTGTAAGTAATTAGTTGTTTGTTTTAATTGAGAGTCTCACGTAGCATTTAAAATGTAAAAAAAATAACTTGTGGAATGAAGCTTTGATAATTTTGGAAAATGCCTGTGCATCACTGGGGAACGTTATCTCTGAGAAGGGCGGTTTTCAAACAGACTTTTACTGAGCAACCACAAGGCCTGGCTGGCCATGTGCTGCAGCCTGTGCCTCTCCTCAGCTGCTACCCCTTATTATTCTGGAGCACACTGCCTATTGTGCTCTCTGTGTAGGGTCCCAGTGTCTGTGTCCCACAGCTCTTTGGCTGGAGAGGGGAGGGACTTTAAGCACACAGAGCCTGCATTACAATTTGGTATAGGCAATGGCAGGATTTAAAAGCTACGGACTTCTAGCTTGCTGGGGGCCCTAATTTTAAATTTACTAAATGATTGCTTAATGCCAGGTTGGATTTAATGGGACAGTTGTTGCTGCTGTTATAAATTTTCTATTTCAACTTCATTTTCACAGGGATTCCTTGAAGTGACAAGTTTGTTTTATGGCTATTACTCAATAGATGCTGTGTGGATCAGTATCATGAGGTACAACCTGCCACTCGCATACCTGCTGGCTACATTTGCCTACCTTGCCTTAAGTCTCCTCTGGATAATAAAGAGGTAAAGATGTTGGTGTTGTTTATTTACTGTTACTTGTTGCACAGTTTATATTGTGTTCCTGCTTGAAGGAAACATACTGTGTTCTAGAGCTGTTTATGTGGAAATGGGGAGTCATCTGTCTGAGGATGGAATGCCACAGTAACCTTTGGGAAAAGGAAAACAATTTGAAGTATCGGTTTTTCGTTTGCATGCATGCCTATAAGTAAAAGCCCCTCAACTATACTGAATTTGTTGGAAGATTTTCTTTAGGGGTTTTTGTTGAGTTATTTGTGCCATCTCAGTTTCCTTTGCTGTGTCTGGGTGAGGTGAGAAGATGTGACTGGTGAAGTGCAGGTGGCAATAACCTGTATAAGTCAGCGTCAGCTGCTGCAGAATCGTACACTGAAAGTGCCCCAGACACTGGCTGGTACTGAGCAAAGGTGACAGTTTGCTCACAGAGGAGGTCATTTAGTCTGTGATCAGCCAGGTTGCTTGTGTGTGCTTTTTCCTGTGCATAAAATACATCTTCTCATGAATTTTTCGCTAGGTCTGTGGAAGGCTTTAAGCACAACTTAGTGCACGATGCAGATCCCTTTCAGAGTTACTGTAACAAAGTCTTTGCAGGCTGGGACTTCTGCATTACAGATCCAAATGCAGCCCGGCTGAAACATCACAGCTTGCAATATGAGCTCCAGGTGAGTAACTTCTGTCTTTTTGTGGTTCTGACTTCATACAGCTAAGATGGCTAAAAAAGAGACGTGTGTACTTCTGCAGATAAGGGAATGAAGTTAAGAAGAATTGAAGTAGCTTGTTTTGGGGGTGCAGCCCACATCCTCTTGCATGCTTTCTAGGTAGCTGGAGTCGTGGTGTAACGTGAGAAGGACTGGCAGGGATGTCGTTGGCCTGTCCCCCATCCACTGGGGACCAACGCCGGCCTGTTAGCTGCTTGTCTTATCCGCCTCTTCCTCACACTCCAGTCCTGCTTCCTGTGTTAGTGTCTGCATAGTCCAACAGGAAAAGCTGTCCCAGCTGCAGGCAAAACCCTGCAGGGATCAGTTTGAATGTTCTGGGGTTTAAGCGTGCAGTGCAGTAAGCAGTAGTTTGGGGAGAACCGGAATTCAGATGGTGCTCTCTGTACTGTTTGAGAGTATTGTTGCAGTAAGAAGATACTGAGAGATTTTCACCAGGTGTCTTTGGCACACATGCACATACAAAATGCTGATGCAGCTATAGATTTCCCAAATCATAAAGCTCTGAAAAAAGTCTGAAAGGCTGCTTTGATAAAATAAAGACCTTCTTTTTGCTCTTGGTACACTGGAAGCAGAGATTGTGTAGTGAAAAAATTACCTTTGAAAAGATGATCCCACTTCAAACCACAATGTGGTAATTACAGATTTCATAAATTACAGTGAGTTGCTTTCTGCTCTAGTGAAGTTCACAGGCATCTTTTTTCATCATAGAATCAGAACCTCCTTCACTTGCTACACTTTTGCCTCCAGAACACACATCTTGGAAGAACTAAGCCCCTTGATATTACTGTTTGCTAGACATAAGTCCTCAGAAAATACACTCATGTGGGTGTTACATGGGTTTGCCCAGGTTAAATTGCCTTCACAGGAGATACTGTATTTTCATGTCAGTTAAGGTGAAATACACCAAGTTTATATGGCAAGCTGCTCAAGATTGTACTTCCTTCTTTCAGTGCCATCTCACAATTTTCCTTCACAAAGAGTAAAAGGAATTTTGAGCCATAGTGGTTAGGGCTGGTTACTCACCTGCAGAAGTAATGAGATGAGTGACTAGTTTAGCCATTTCAGAGTTTAGTATCAAGCTGAGACCAGTCTCTCTCAACAAACATGCAAACTCTGTCCTCAAGGAAATGTGTTACTGATACAGTAGAGATAAGAGGATTGCAGGACATTTGCCTTTGGCTACAGAGCCCTCCGCTTGAGCAGGCTGAGCACACAGGGGCTTCTATTCCTGCATGGACCTATTTTGCCAAAGAAAAGACACTCTATGTGCCTGGGCAGGTGCTGGAGTGACTCTCCTAGAACAGGCTACAGATTTGCACTTCTCAGGGGCAGAAGACATGGTGTTAGGTGTTGTATGCTGCACCAAAAAACTGCATCTCTTTTTTCTTTTCTTTGTAGACAGACTTGCAGGAAGAAAAACTGAAGCAAAAAATAGCTGAGAGGAGCATGGAAGAAAAGCTACGCATCTACTCTCTGAGAATATTTATAAATATAATTGTCATTGCCATTTTATCAGGATGTTTTTACTCTATCTATAGAGTAACTGTCTTCTCTCAAGAAAACTCCAATGTGAGTATAAGAAATGACACTAGGACAGATTTGGTGAAGGCTGGTGATTACAGCAAGAGGAACTATTGTGAAAGAGTCAAGTATCTTAATATAGCACCTTTCATGCAGGGATCTGAGAACGCTTTCTACAGACCTACAAATTTTTTTAGTAGATGGGAACAGGAAAGATCAAGAACCATGTGCCAAAAGAGCCTCCCCAGTAATGTCTCCCATTGCTGCAGAGGCTTCAGTGTTGAGTGCCTTGGAGCAGACAAGAAGAGCAGCCCTCACTACCCTTCCCTTGTAACTGTGCTCACCTCACTGTGATCTCCTGGATCTGGGCAGTGAACTGGCTGGGAGAACTGACCTGGTTAAATCAAACTTCATCATGATCAGTTTCATGTGATCTGGTTCATTGTCAACTGCAAAAATGCACTTCAGGGGAAGGCAGAGGGAAGATTATGGTCTGTCTTGTGGCTTGAGTTACCACTGTGTGGGGAAACAGGAAGGCTTTGAACACAGAGTTTCAGAAGCAAAGGTTCTTGCATCACTAGCAGAAAGAATCAGGTTGGGTGGGTTTCACCTTTGGCAGGACAAGCAGGTGGAAGGAGTGCTTCAGAAGCAGAACAGAGCAGACAAGCTTCTGTGACAGCTTCACAGAAGTAATTGACTTCTCTGTACGACCCCAGGATTTGATTAGTCTGGTAGAAATGGGGACCATATTTTTTCTCTCCCCTGTGTAAGTTGCTGATGTGATGGACTTAGCTGTTCACAAGGAAAGTTGTGCTCGTGATGAACCCAACTCTGAACTTCTGTAAACTGCCAGTATTGCAGACAGAAGCAGGAAATGGGGGCTAAATGAGTTTATGGGTCAGAGGTATTGTTCAAGGGCACAAAAGAGGACCACACAACACTGAACAACTTCAAGAACAGCTTCTCTTACTGTGGGCTTTAAGTACAAGGGTTGATATCTTGACCTTGTCTTAATAAGCAGTTAGAGGAGCTTGTCAGGATGGTAGGAAAGTCAGGGGAGCTTGTTGGCACCAGTAAGAATAAATTGAAGTGTCTGCACTTGGAATAGTTGTAAAACCTGGTAGTCTTGGTGCTGGTTAGCAACAGTCAGACACAAACCTTGGTGAGTTGAACCTCTTTAAACAGAAGCTTTGAGGAAGCACAGAAATATTCTTACCTGGAGGGTGAGGGAGTTCCTGGTGAAGGGAGCTGGAGAAAGCAAGGGTGTGTAGCAGCAAGCTGCAGAGATAGCAGTGATCAGGCTTGTATAAAGAATAGAGATTTGTTTTCCATGAAACTTGCTTGTCTAGAGGTATTTGGAATCAGCCCTGATTTGCCATTCATGTTACACCTGGTGTTGATTCCTATTGCCTGGTGCAAGTGTTGGTGGAGGATGAAGAAGGAGTAAAAGATGCTGCCTGAATCCCGGACGAGGGAGGCTGGTGTGTAGCTGGAGACAGCATGCTAAGGAAGGTGTGTTTCTCTAAGCAGTATGCTTCTCTTATCTCTTCTGCAGGACATTGACAATGCGAACTCCCAGATTAATCTCTTAGTGCAGTATTTGCCTTCCATAGTGATCACACTGGCCAACTTCATTGGTCCTCTGATCTTCTCATTTCTGATCAGATTTGAAGACTATACGCCAGCCTTTGAAATCAAGCTGACACTCTTGAGGTAAAGATGTTTTTATTGTGGCCTTGGATGTTTTTCAACAACTTGTTCTTGGTAGGCTATGTGTATTGTAAACATTGAAACATCAAGAAGCAGAGAAGTTGGCACTGGGAACCAAGGAGGCATTGTTTGGCCAATGTTTAGTTGGAAACTTTAAATCTGGGAACAATGTGTTTTGATGACAGTGCAGTGCAATCATCTCCGTGTCCAAGTTTTTCTTTTGGTCACATTTAGCTGTGTGGTCTGGACATCTTCAACCTGAATAAATAGTCAGTAGAGAACTTGTGGCTGCAGAGCTGTGGATCCACTGCTTTGCTTGCAGCAGTCCCCTGAATGAGCAAATGTGTGTGTACAGCAGTGACTGAAGCACAGCTTTGCTCAAGCAGAATTAAAAGTTTTGGGGTAAAAGATACATCATCAGCATCACAATCTGCAACTGAAATGACTGATCAAAGAACACTACTGAGAAAAAGAAACAACAGACTGTAGCTTAAAGCTGGGAAGGTCAAAAGCCATTTTAACTTACTGCTACGGAAAGAAATGTGTTTATTATCTGGCTGGCTGCCCTGTTAAAGGTCTGCATGACCCTTTTGTGTTTCAAGGCTTCCTTGGACTCCTGTACAAGGTGAGCCAGGTGTTAACATGGCTATTTTTTTGGCCTGTTTGGAGTTAGATTTTGCCTTTCTTCCAGGTGTGTCTTCGTGCGGTTGGCCAATATTGGCGTTCTGTTGTTCTCACTGTGGAGTCAGATATCCAACTGTGGCAGTGACAAGTGTAAGCCCTGTGGATACAATTACAAACTCTATCCTGTAAGCAGATTTATCTTGGTCTTTAATCATCTGAGCTTGTGAACAGAGATTTGTTTTCCATGAGAGCTGCTTGTCTAGAAGTGTTCAGTATCAGCACTGGGGTTGCCATTCATGCTATACCTGGTGTTGATTCCCACTGCTCAGTGCAAACCAGTACAGTTGTTACACATATATCCTTTGTTTGTCTAAAACTCTGATTAGAATTAGTCCAACAGCAGATTATTCATTAGCACAGACGTTCTGTCCACCATGAGGATTGTCTGAGTGTTTTAGAGACATTGTGCTACTGCCTTTTGTGGCATTAAGGCTGCAAAAGAAAAATAATAAAAAAAACCCAACAACCAAAAAAACCCCCAACCACCAAAACCAAACCACACACACCCAGCCATCCCCCCCACCTCACAGAAAAACCCCAAAATCAAAACAAAAAAAAAGTGAAAAAGCTTGGCACGAGAACTTTGAAACTCTTGAATGTTTTAGAAATCAGAGTTAATAGCATTTGAACTCCATGGTGTTAACTGAGAGTGTTATTGCTTTAGTGATAGGCAGATTTTTCACTTGTTCATTTAGATTGCTAATCTTGTTTTTCCTGCCTTGTTTTTATAGTGCTGGGAATCTGATGTTGGGCAAGAAATGTACAAACTGATGATATTTGATTTTATTGTAATTCTTGCTGTGGCCCTGTTTCTGGACTTCCCCAGAAAGTATGTATCTCAGCTTTTTAAAGAGCATATTTTTACAAATGACATATGAAACACATTTTCTTTTTTCTGCTTTAAATTCCCCATATTTCTAACCAAATTACTAGCTTTAAAATAAAGCATAAACATATTTCTGGTGGTTTGAGCACCTGTTTGCTATTCAGATGGCTGTATAGGTTTTGATATTTGAGAGCTTTTTTCTTCAGACGTTTTCTGTTATGTTGTCTAATGCTTAAATGCCAAGTTCTGTGTGTTTCAAGTGTGTTAGAATGCATTTGAACTCTACAACTTCAATTTAGGACTAACAATATTCTTTGGTTTTAGGTTGTTAGTTAATCATTGCTCTTGCAAGCTGGTTCAGTGGTTTGGGGATAAGGAATTTGAAATTTCTGACAATGTCCTGGAAATCATTTATGGGCAGACTATTTGCTGGATTGGGACCTTTTTTTCACCACTTCTTCCTGCAATAGCAACTATCAAATACTTCATCATCTTCTATGTTAAAAAGGTAATGAAGGCATGTGGTTGATAAAGGACTGAATACATCTCTGTGGTTTTTGTAATGCAGGCATATAGATATGCAGGTGATTGAAAATCAACAAAAAACCTTAAAACCACCTGTGGATGCAGTGGATGGACTGAGCCAATGATATTCCATTTTCTGTAAGGTTTTGTACTTTTAACAGAAGATAGAATTTTGCTTTGAAAGCAAGCAAAGCCACATTTCAATTACTACTTCTCAAATTATTTGTCTTTTTTAAAAAGGAAAGCTTTTTATGTGACAAAGCTAGTTTATATCACTTTCCTGCAGTGATCTATTTACTAGCAATACAGCTTAGAACTTGGACACAATTTAGCAAAACTGCTAAAAATTTGGGAGCAAAACGGAAAATCCATGCTGGGTTGGATGTTTGTGTGATTTTTGACTACCAAAAGTTTTGCTTAGTGACCAACAGCTCCTTCTGTGCACCCAGTTCTGGCTGATACTTTAGGTCTTGCAAGAGGGGATGTATCCAGTGGAGATGTGGCAGAACAAAGTGCAAATGGCTGTCTCCATTGACTCTGTGCAAGTATGTGAGGTCCTCTGGATCCAATTCTTGCCCAAATTAGGAGACTGACTTATACCAAAATGTGAGGCAATCTTGTCTCTTCTAGCCCATGCACATCAAAGGAGGTGGTTGTGTGGTAGCTGGTGGCATGTTTGAGAATGGAAAATTCAGTTGCTGGGGGCAGTATGTTTGGATGTATATCTATATAGATGTACTGGTAGCAGTTTTACTCACCTTCCTCTTCAGATTGTTTTGATACACACACGCAAACCTGCAGCAAGGCCTATAAGGGCATCAAGTTCCAACTTTTTCTTCCTGGTGGTGCTGTTGATTGGGCTCCTCTTGGCTTTTATCCCTCTGGGAGTCAGCATAGCACGGTAAGTGACAATTTTAAGTTCTGTGAAGTTGACTTTAGTTATTCTAAAGTTGTCAGTCCTGTAAAAGCAGACACACAACTTTAGAGTGATTAATAGAATAAAATATATAGGGTATAACACATAAACTTATAGCTTAGTTCATATAAACAAAAATTACAATTTTGTAGACATAGGACACTTTTACTGCATCACCAAACTGGGGCTGGACTTGTGCTGGATTATTTTATCTTTATATTTTGGTGTAACAACTTTCTATTTTGCTTCTTTTACAGTATCCCCTCTTCCAAGGCATGTGGGCCATTCAGGAATTTTAACACTTCGTGGGAAGTTATTCCAGATACAATACTTCAGTTTCCAACAGGTCTGCAGCGGATCCTTTTTGGCATGGCATCAGAAGCCTTTGCAGTGCCTTTTTTTGTGATTCTTTGGTGAGTACTGTGAAGACTTGATTCACTTATGCAGCATCATTTCCTTGTTTACTGAACTCACACCAAGCATCTATTAGACCAGATTTTCCATTTGCATAACCCATGTGAATCCTCACCCCTTATGTCTTTGCCCATGTGTTCACACTCATCAGCCTTGTGTCATTTCCTCTTGCACATCCCATATTCAACAGTGTCCTCAAAAATGTTAACTGTGAATCCTCTGCAAATTAGTACTGTAAGCCCTGTGATCACAATTCCTATCCACAAACCCTAGTCTGAAAAAAAAACAAATAAAACTCCCCAAGCAGTCATTCTCTAAGATGAAATTCAATGTAGAATCATAGAATTTTTAAGGTTGGATGTCACCCATAGAGAGAATCTAACCCAACTCTCCTATTCAAAACAGGGTCAAGTAGAGCAGGAACCATACCCAGTTAGAATTTCAGTATCTCCAAAGATACAGAGACTCTGCAACACTCTGTTCCAGTGTCTGGTCAGTCTTCCAATAAAAAAGGACTTTTTTTCTTAAGTTTAAATGGAGTTTTTTACATTTCAGTTTAAGTAAACTGTTTGCAAATTTTGGAGCCATATTATCTGATGTTTTCTGAAACTTCTATGCTTGAAAAACCATGAGGCTTATTTTGGATTCCACCTAGCCCTTCCTTTCCTAGAACACATTTATGTGTTCTCCTGAGCTACACTTGTTATTATGTGCATGGGAAATCTCAAGTCCTCCCTTTTTGTTTGTTGTTTACAGCATCATTTTGTTCTATGTTATTGCCTTGGCTCGAGCACACAAACGAGTGGTTGAACAGCTGAGAGAACAACTGGTTCTGGTAAGATCTGACCTGACACTTTACTGACACAACAGAGAACTTTAGGGGTACAGAAATGAGGCACAAAGAGGAATACTGGTTTTCACAGTCTCCTGGATACTTGAAAACTGATGTTTGCTACAGGAAGTGAAGAATGTTTTACAAATTACCCAGGAAAAATAACCAAAGCATTGTGGTATTTCTCAGTGGAGTTGATTTTTTGGGTACTAGCTGCAACTACAACAAGGTCTGGTTATATTATGCAAGAGATAATGCCCCTGAGAAGCCGTGTCCCTGTTTGTCATCAGCTGCCTTGTTGAAATCCACTTATCTGCATGTTTCTTTTTCTCCCAAAGAAGAACCTTAATCCTGCCTTTCCTGTCCCCTCCACCATCTTGCACAACCTCCTCTTCTGTTTCCTTCTCTGCCCTCCCACACAGGCACCCAACTCCCTACCCTTCCCTCCAGCCCTGTATTTCTGCTGCATCTTTTCTGGTCTTGTTCTTGAGTGTGGGCCCAGAACTGCTCGAGCAGGTACTGAAAGTGGAACAAGTCACCACTAATCAGCCCTTTGGAGAAGGGTGCCAGTGCAGAAATGCTGCTCTGTGGCCATCAAAAGCCACTGCCAGGTTTGGCAGCGCTCGTGTGCTGTGATCTGACAAACTGTTGGAGTCAGAACTCAGCCTCAGTAGTGAGACCTCTCACTTTCTTATGAAATAGCCCATTTTTGATCTGTGTGTCTTTTAGATATGGCATTTAACAACCTGTGTGCAGAAAAACATTACTGGGGGAGATTTTTGAGGAGTGAGGAATTTAGGAACAAAAGCCTTCCTGCTTTTTGAAGGGTTCACAAATCAGCTGGGAATTCTGAAAATTCTTCTGTGCTTTTTATTTTTGTTTGCTTGCTCTTGGTTGACTTCCTGGAAGCATGGTTTTAAATTTTGAGGTGTGTGAGATGTTTTTACTAGGTTCAATTCAGACCTGTTAATGTGTGACCTGAGGTGAGATAAATGAAGTCAAGGCCACTGTAAACTTGAAATTGTTCAGGCAGTTGAGAGTGTGCTGAGGGAGTACAATGTGGTGAGTGCACCTATTTCTAATGAAGAAATGAGCTGTTGTAGATGACTTGTATTAACACTATTCGTGTGCAGCATACTTGTTTATTCTGTCTTTCCAGGAGAGTCGTGACAAGATGTTCCTGATCAGAAAGATAACAGAAGCTCAGAGGTGTCCTTGAAAACCACGCAAGCCAAAAGAACTTGACTTCCTGAAACTCCCAGAAACAACAAGATAACAGCAGAAGCATTTGCAGCTTCTAAAAACTGAGCAGCTGACTGGCACCCTGGGACTGTGGTCTGAGATGGGTGCTTGATTGAGCTAGTGGGGCTTAAGGTTTCCAAAACTTGGAAATTAAACTGATTTATACTGTGTTAGAGCTGTTCAAAAAAGGATACTTTCATGCTGATACAGCTTCAGGATTGTTGGGATTTGTTACATCCCTATTTTTTCAGGGAGTTTAGGTAAAATATGATCAGAACTGAAACTCTTTTGTACTGTTTTTACAAATTATGCTATAAGAATCATGAGAGAGGGGAAAGGTATGGTTTTACCTGTTTTCAATGCCTCTCATTTGCTTTGGTTTTAAAAAAGAAGTATGTATGAAAGTATTTTGAAACAGTGTGTAGGAAAAGAAAATATGGCATGGGTTTGAAATCAGTTTTCTAAATATTTTTAGGGGTGAGGGTTTGCTATTTATGCTGCTCTGAAGCAGCAAGAGCAGTTGAAGACTGGATAACTGGTCACAAAATGGTTCAGAGAAAAAAACAAGCTGACAAAAAAGCTCTGAATAAACACTCGGGGTAGGAAGAAACCAGCAGCCACGGCAGGCACAGCACTGCCGGGGCAGCAGCCTTGCTGCTGTGGAGGCCCCCCCCTTTTTTTTTTGTGGTTTTTTTTTTTGTTTGTTTGTTTGTTTTTTTGGTTTTTTTGTTGTTGTTGTTTTCTTTTGGGGGCTTTTTATGTTTTAAGTAATTATTTGTGTTTTATTCTTGTGCGAACATCTTGACTGCTGTTCTGTGTGTTCTAAAATGTGAATATTTCCGAGTTAAATTATTGGTTGGCAATGCTGTGTGTCAGTATCCCTTAATTTCACATTTCCTCTCTCGTACCTGAACTGCTGGGACCATGTGTCTCAGAGAACCGTGTGTCCCCGGAGGCTACTAAACCAGTCCTTTATTTAAAGATCATGGTTAAGGATTTTCTGTACAAAACTGCGTTTATTGTTTGAAATCTGCATTAGTCCGCTCTCAGTTAATGTGAGACACTATCCTTTCTATATAATGTTTTGGGATGTTTTCCGCGCTCATTGTAAGGAAATGACCGTGCAATAAACGCTATTTTTTTTAACGACCCCGCCCGCGGCTGTCGGCTCTCTGTGGCTGTGGGCGCCGCCCCCGCCCTCAGCGCTCCCGCCCCGCCCGCCAGGGCCGCCCTCGTTACCATGGCAACCAGGACGCGGGCTTTGATTGACAGCTGCTCTGTCCAGTGCGGCGGCGGCGCGGGGCCAATCGGAATCGTGAAAGGGCGGGAGGGCGGCGCGCAGTGATGACGTCTGCGCTCAGCGCGATGGCGGCGGCCGCGGCCCCGGCGGCGCGGTGCTCGCTGTTGCAGCGCCGGCCCCTCCGCTGCGGGCCGGGTACGGGCTCGGCTCCGCTCCCTGCCCGCCCCTCAGGCCCCCGCGCCGGCACACGGGGCCGCCTCAGGCCGCTCGGCTCCGCGGGTGGGAGCGTCCACCCGCTATCCCGGAAGGGGACCGGGCGGCGGCGGAGCTCGCGTCACCTTTGTCTCTCCGACAGGTCTGCGGCCTGTGCCCGGCGGAGGGGCTTCCCTCAGGCTGTGCAGCACGCGGGTGGCGCAGGAGGGCATCAACAAGCCCGTCATAGACCGCATCATCCGCGTGGACCATGCGGGGGAGTACGGGGCGAACCGCATCTATGCGGGGCAGATGGCCGTGCTGGGCAGGTCGAGCGTGGGGCCCGTCATCCAGGTGAGCGCGCCTAGGAGCGATCCCCGTGGTTCTGTTTAATTTGCGTTTGATTTACAGCGGCCGGGTGACGGGGAAAGATCGTAGCCTTCACGGCAAGATTATTGTCCAGTTTTTTCTATGCGTTTCCAAACTTGCGGGTTTGTAAAGAGTGCTGGGAGTACTTGCTAAGGGAGTTACCAATGCTACAGTTACTGTAGCGTTGTCCTGTTTTGCAAATGTTTTTATGTTACCTTCTTATAACTATCCTTGTGTGTCCTTTTTATAAGGGTTTGCTCCTGCCTTTCTGCACTATTTTTTCTCAATGATGTTACAGTGTTACATTATTGCCTCAGCTATCACAGCATATGCGGCCTGAGCTGTTTTGGGTTTTATTAGTTTTACTGGAAATGTTTCTCTCTTGTGGTTTTATGCTTCTTTGTGAAATGGCTCTTTTGCAGCAAATGTGGAATCAAGAAAAAGACCACCTGAAAAAGTTCAATGAGCTCATGGTTGCATATAGAGTTCGACCTACTGTTTTACTGCCTTTTTGGAACGTAGCAGGTTTTGTTTTAGGTGAGTTTGTATAACTACTATTATTGTTGCTTTGTGAAACTTTCAGTTGTGTTTAATTATTTGGTTTGCTTCAGATTTCATTGTATTCATGTGTCTGGTCCTCAATCCCAGGGGCTGGAAGTGCTTTACTTGGGAAGAAGGGAGCAATGGCCTGCACAGTGGCTGTGGAAGAGAGTATATCAGAGCACTACAACAACCAGATCCGAACTCTACTAGAAGAGGATCCAGAAAAGTACAAAGAGCTATTGCAGGTATTTAACCATGACTTAAAAGTAGTTTAACAAATTGATTGAATTATCCAATGGGATTTATTTAGTGTTTTAAAAATAATATGCTTTTAGAATTTACAGTGGATATTTTTGTTCTGCCACTTAGAATGCTGAAGTCAACAGAAGCTATTAAAGANCGCGGTGCTCGCTGTTGCAGCGCCGGCCCCTCCGCTGCGGGCCGGGTACGGGCTCGGCTCCGCTCCCTGCCCGCCCCTCAGGCCCCCGCGCCGGCACACGGGGCCGCCTCAGGCCGCTCGGCTCCGCGGGTGGGAGCGTCCACCCGCTATCCCGGAAGGGGACCGGGCGGCGGCGGAGCTCGCGTCACNTCTGCACTATTTTTTCTCAATGATGTTACAGTGTTACATTATTGCCTCAGCTATCACAGCATATGCGGCCTGAGCTGTTTTGGGTTTTATTAGTTTTACTGGAAATGTTTCTCTCTTGTGGTTTTATGCTTCTTTGTGAAATGGCTCTTTTGCAGCAAATGTGGAATCAAGAAAAAGACCACCTGAAAAAGTTCAATGAGCTCATGGTTGCATATAGAGTTCGACCTACTGTTTTACTGCCTTTTTGGAACGTAGCAGGTTTTGTTTTAGGTGAGTTTGTATAACTACTATTATTGTTGCTTTGTGAAACTTTCAGTTGTGTTTAATTATTTGGTTTGCTTCAGATTTCATTGTATTCATGTGTCTGGTCCTCAATCCCAGGGGCTGGAAGTGCTTTGCTTGGGAAGAAGGGAGCAATGGCCTGCACAGTGGCTGTGGAAGAGAGTATATCAGAGCACTACAACAACCAGATCCGAACTCTACTAGAAGAGGATCCAGAAAAGTACAAAGAGCTATTGCAGGTATTTAACCATGACTTAAAAGTAGTTTAACAAATTGATTGAATTATCCAATGGGATTTATTTAGTGTTTTAAAAAAATATGCTTTTAGAATTTACAGTGGATATTTTTGTTCTGCCACTTAGAATGCTGAAGTCAACAGAAGCTATTAAAGTAAAAAGAATCTTTTTCCTTCAGCAGCATTAAATTGATTAAGCACCAAAATTAAAACATATGTTGGATTCTTTTCAGCATACTTTCAGTAATGCAGTGTTTCCTTTTCAAGTGGGAGAATTATGTTTTGAGTTGGATTAATTTTAATTGAAAGGAAAGGTCTAGAGGGGAAACAAAAGGAGGAAATACTGATTGCACAGTAGCTCTGTTGCCCTCCTCTGAAGGCATTCAAGTACCTTCACATGCTCCTTAACTTGTAGGGCCCAGGGCTACACACGGTGCTCAGGATGAGCTCGAGATGATCCCCTCTTGTGTTCATGCTGTGTTTGATACACCCCAGGGTGGGGTTTGCCCTCCTGGCACTGCTGCCAGCCAGCACCCTGGGCATGTTCTAGTCCTGGATGCTCTCAGAGGGAGTAAGGAGCTGCTGTTTGTCAGTTCTAGGAGAAAATAATTTCCCAAGCATTTTAGATATCAAATTGGGACACATTCCTGTAAGGCGGGTGTGGGAGATTGAGCAGTTTCCACAGGCAGCACGTGGAGTTGGTTCATTTCCAGCCTTGCTGGCCAAGGGTGTGTTCAATTGTTCCTAGTGCATAGTGTTACATGTAGCAAAACCTGATTATTCCAATGTATCCTATTGTCACAGAAACTGTATCTGAAGCAACCAGGCTTGTGCTGAGGTGCACCAGGGAAATACCACCCCTGAAGATAATCATGTAATGAAATGGATAGAGATGGCACAAAATTAAGGGAAGAATCCAGGCAGTGAGTTTATTTACAGTGCCAGTGTGAGGAGATCTAGTGAGGACACCAAAAGCAATGCAAACCTGTTGGGCAGGGACAGTGCCCAGGTGTCTGTAGGTGCTGAGCTCTTCATTAAGCAATCCTGGTCATCTGCAGGCATCTCAGGAGAAAATCCTCTAAACCTTTTTGTCCCAGCTGAAAAATTAGAAGACAAACAGTTGTTCTTTAGAGTATGCTAGAATGGACAAAAACCTGGTTAGCTTATAGGGGAACACCCTTACTGATTGGCAAGGCAGGGACCTTAATTCCTTTATTCAAATTGTCAGAATAATGTTAGGGTGTGAAACTAATCAGTGTTAAAAGTTACTATTTAGGTTTTTTTCAAACAGTGAAAAAGATAGTGATATATTAATTAGACAGCAGTTTGAACTTAAAAACTTCTTTAGAGACCACTAGAAGAACTTCAGGTTAGGGGAATGCTGTAAATAATTCCCTTCTTGCTGAATTAGAGGTTCAGCTCTTTGAGAAGTTTCTGAGAGACCCTGGATTGCCATGGTGCACACAATAGACAACAGCATCTAGTTTTGTGTACAGGCTGCCTTGATTTCTCTGCAAAGTGGGCTCAGTGACTGCTCTTTTTAAAGGTAATAAAGCAATTCCGGGATGAGGAGCAGGAGCACCACGACATTGGGCTTGAGCACGATGCAGAAGCTGTGAGTAGAATGTTGACTAATTGATGCTGTCAGTGAGGATGTAGATGTGCTGCTCCTTCCTTCCTTCCTTAGAGATTGGGATGTGGTCCTTTGAGAGGCAGAAAATAAGTCTTGATACTCTTTCCCAAAGAGACATATAAGAATGTCCTGCATGTTATAGCTTTCATTTTTCTAGAACAGAACTGAATCTGTTGATATTCATGTCAAGTGTTAAAGTGTTTTGATTTTTTTCCTAAGAGGTATCCTCTACAAATTTTTAGATTTTCTTTTAATTTCAGTTTAAATTAATTTTCTTTGAAGATAAGGCTAATAGGTGCTATCCATACATTGCTGGGAACTGGAAGCATCATCTTATTAGGAAGTGTGAAATACTGAACTAAATTCTGTGCTCCCTTAGATACTCTGTGGGGAATGTGTGACTTTTCTCCTGTTTTTTCTCTTGACTTGTATTTGTGGAGAAATGGAAATATTCTGAAAAGTTGATCAATTTTAGTTTAGTTTTCTCTAGGATAGATTAGGCTGTAAATACATGTGGGGTTTTCTTGGCATGCGTGTGTTTTTAATTGGATTTTTTTTAATAGTGCTTATTATTCTTTATCACAATCTGGTTCAAGCAAAACACTTCAGTAGATGTATTTAATTTTTTATTCTTTTTACAGACACCAGCTTATTCTGTTTTGAAGACAGCCATACAGCTTGGATGCAAAGCTGCAATATTTTTATCAGAAAGAATTTAATTATGTTTTCCATAATAGTTGTGGCAATAAACTGTGACACAGAAGTTGTGGAAAGACTCAGCTGCTTTATTCAGCCTTTTAAATTTTTCTGCACTAAGCACTTGATTCAGCCATCCTTTGTCATCTTGAGTCCCTGTTTAAAAAGTATCTATATTAAAGTCAGCTGAGCTAAACGTGAGGTAAAAGTGGCAGAATTGAGTGAACTAAACCTCCCTATTCAGAGACTGTGCACAAGGTGGCAGCAAAATATGTATCTACATGGTTTATATATACAATATTTTTGTATGGATGCACACACAGAAAAATGATAAATACATTCTCTGTTGCCTTCAAATTAATGTGTACTTGAAATTAGCTGGAGCAGCTCATTTTAGAATAGTTAATACTGACAAAGAAGAATATTTTTTCTGTTTTCAGGGTGAGTGAACTAATAGTAAGTATTTCTTTTCAGTCCATCTTGAATAAAAATTGGTATTATAAGACGAGTTTTACTTAAAGACTTCTTTGTGTTTTGGAGTGGGCTTTTTTTCAGGCACAGTTCTGAATTCTTTAAGTAGAATTTTACTTACTATGTTTTTTTTGTTGTGGGGATTTTTTGTTGTTGTTTGGTATTTTCTTGGGTTTGGTTTGCATGGCTTTTTGTTTTGTGGTTTTTTTTACCTGAGCATGTAAGGAATTGATCCCTGCCATAAAGCAGGTGGAGAGAAGAACTTGGAGCACTGCGGAATTGCATTCAATATTCTGTTAGAGCTGTCAAGCTTACCTTACTTTGCTTCAGACACCATTTAATCCAGGTGCATCTGAGCTTGCCTTTTTTAGTAGCTCTGTTAGTGTTTGTAGGTACTGATTGGTGTGTAATTTGACATTAAAGGCTTCTTAAAGAGGATTATTTACCCTTTTTTTGTGAAGGAGCTTCGGCAGAAGGTTAAATCTTAATACAAAGAAATTCCTATTCTGTGTGATTTTTTATGACTGTCACTTTGTATGTTCTTTAAAATTATTATCTCTCAAACTGTTGCAAGTGTCACCTTGTTAGACTCAAGCTACTGATGTTATTTACTTTGTTCAGTCAAAGTAGCATTTGGTTCTCTGTCTGACTGGTTTGCACACCCACTGGAATGAATAAGTTGACTTGAGGAACTCAAAGCTAAATCACAGATTCTCAGGGACTGCATAATCAGAAGATAACTCTAAGGGAGTCTCATTTTACTTGCCTCAGTCCCAGACAGTTGTGAGCAGTGTGTGAAAACTCACGTTTACTAAAGGTCCATCCTATTCCACTAATGCAGTGTCTTCCCTAATTTGATCAATTCTCTGAACAACACATCTAGCAGATTTCTTGCCTTAATTTTTCTAAAGTATTCAATATGCATGTAGAAAATTCCCAGGTAATTTGGAGGAGAGAGGAATCAGCACAAAAGAATGATTAACTAAAGTGGTTAGAGGGGTAACAAGTGGTGCTGGAAGCCTGTGCAGTGCAGTTGTGTAAATCACAAGCTTTAATAATTGAGTCAAAGAAGGAAAAAAGATTGCTCAATGAATAGTCCATTGTAAAGTCTTTCATACCAAGGGCAGCACGGGATGGCATCTTTTCTGAGTCCCTTAGTGCAGGGGGGGGGAGGGCAGGGCATGGTGTGTTTTGACTCAAAGCTGCACACTGCATGCCCATACATACCATGGTCTTGTGAGATAAACTGGAAACTGAGCCAAACAGTTCCTGGTCTTTTAGCCATTACATCGGGATTGAAAGCTGGACAAGGCATCTGTGGGGATTTCCTAGAGAGCTGGTACTCAGCTGAAGCCTTGTATTCTCCAAGGCTGGTTGCAGAGATTCTCTGAAGATGTCTGTGGGGGTGTTCAGCAGTGACAAGTTTGGCTTGTGACAGAGTGACATACTCACGTGGGTGGCCCCCAAGACCATCACACACTGCTCACTTGGGACAACAGCCTTTAAGAGACACATCTCATGTTAAATGTATTTCGTTTGGCCAAGGGCTGGGAACATCAAATACCAAGAAAGTGCCACGTGATGCCTATGTTTGGTCATATCTGCTGTAATCAAAAGTGCTCATAGAGAGTTCTTTGTCCTCCCCAGCTGAACACGTCCTGTACATTTGAGAAGGGTGTCAGACAGTAACACTGTCTCCAGCTGCAAGCGTGAAATGTGAACTGGGAGATCAAATCTGCTTTATGCTCCTGAGCAGGATTTGCTCATTCTTTAATGGAGCAGCAGATTTCTACCCATCCATTAAAGTATGGGTGGGCTGTTCTGCTGTGCGTTTTCCTGCTCCCTGGCAGTTTACTCTTTTTGTTGTTATTTTACATAGAAAATGGAGTTGATTTTCATTTTTCTCATGGAAAAGGGACTTTTTTTTTGTTTAAAAACCTGTTTCAGATTTTGAAAGACTAACAAAAGTGGTAAAAGGTTACAAAAGAACAAGAAGTGCTTAGTGCTATACCATTCTATTGTACAGCTGCTGCAAGGCTGTAGTTACTTTTTTATGTTGAGGCAGAACTAAGCTGAGTAATACCAGCCATGCCAGCAGGGGTTAATGGCAGGCAGAGGCCAAAGTATATAGCTTATACAAGTCTGTTATCATAGTGATCCTCAGTGAACTCTGGTCATGTTGACAGAGGAATGGGAGCTTGGATCAGAGAAAGGCTGTGAAATGCTGCATTTTCAGAACAGGGAGTGGAGACGATGACAGGATCATCACTGTGGCTTTGTGTTTTGTGGCTTCCTTGTAAATGACAAAATATACACATAACTTGGGTTTTATAATATGCAGTGGGATGAAATCCTTCCCCTCATAGGTCTTTTGTAGCTTTTGTGATAAGCCAGGGCTTGATCCCAATTTTCTCCTGCAGAAGCAGTTGTATTTCTCAGTGAGGAGGAGCAGCAGGTACCCATCTGTGTGTGTGCAGGGCTATAGGGCTGTTACCTGCTCTTTGAACAGCATCTCACCTCTTGCTGCTTTCTTCTGCAGTCAGTGCTGGGGACGAGCTGGCCCCTGTTCTCCAAAGCTGCTCTGAGTTGAGATAAAGGTAAGATGGTGCTTGGAGGGGAGTGACACAGTCAGATGGTGCAGTCCCTGTGCTGAGCACTGGGCTGTTTCTGGAGCAGGATCTCTGCACTGTCTGTGGGCACTGCAGAAGGCACCTGTGATGCCTTAGACATGCAACTCTGGCTGTGCCAGGACACGTTTCAGCAGCAGCCAGGCAGAAATCAAATCCCCGTGGCTGGGATTAACGAGGTGATGCTGACACAAGCTGAATGGACTTTTGTCAAGGGCATGTAGTGATAGGACAAGGGTTTATGGCTTTGTGATGATAGAGGGCAGGTTTAGATTAGATAGAAGAAAGGAAATCTTCACTGTGAGGGTGGTGAGGCCCTGGCACAGGTTTCCACAGAAGCTATGGCTGCCCCATCCCTGGGAGTGTCCAAGGCCAGGTTGAACGAGGCTAGTGAAAGGTGTCCCTGCCCAGGCAGAGGGCTGTGGAATCAGGTGAGCTTGAAGGTCCAACCCAAACCACTCTGATTCTGTGATTTATGATGCAAATTATGTAAAATCAGACTCATAGGATTGTTTGGCAGAGAGCTAAATCATTGTCTGGGTTGGGCTTCATTTTTGTCTGCAGTAAATAAATCTGTGTGGCTCACTTGAGCACAGAGCTAGGCTTGTGATCAGCTGAGGATGTGCCATGCAATCCCTGTGCTGGGGATGACATGGATTGTACATCTCTATTTGTTCTTAGTATTACAGGAGTTATTTAATCTATATGCATCTGCCTTGACTTCAGGGAAAACATAATTTCAAATAGCAGTCATTTTTTGTCACTGGTGTCGAAGTTGTGGCATGTCACTTGCATTAAATTCTGCGCATATTTTTTAGCTTGGGAGGCTTAAAGGGCCAAGGCAGAAATATTGGCCAGTTTAAAGGAAGAATGTATGCTGCAAGGGAGGAGATTGTTTAAAGGTGCTACCATTTCTCTATTTGTTACTTCAGTTTTTATTGTATCTGACATGAAAAATCTAATGGATTTAGGAGAATGACAGCAGCTTTGCCGTTGTACTTCCAGAGTGGCAGAACTTAGCTGGTGCTGGAGAACACCTGCAGATATTCTTTTTCAGAGTTTTGGGGCTAATATAATGTTGAGTAAATGAATTAACAGTTCAGGTTCAGTGGTTAATGTATGTCTAAAGGGTTGACTGTGTTAGAATAAAAATTCCAGTTGTTGTTAGGCGCTTTCAATTAATGCAGTCTCCTGCTCACTTCAGGTGTTTTTGACAAGTACCACCTTCTGCTACAGTTTTGCAGAGCAGGGGGTGGTACCTCTGTGTCCAGAGCTGCAGCTTATGGCAGCAGCAGTGTTTCATTGTGTTAGGATGCAGATTAATACACCTATGCTGATATTTTAAAAAATTGAGGGTTTTTTGGTTCTTTTTTGGTTTAGTTCTTTGTCTCACAAATTCTGGCCATGGCACTGCTTTTACTTGTGCTTGTTCTTAGCTGGAAGTAAATGATGTTCTGATGGAAGCCCAGGAGTCATGCACTGTTACTTGGAAAGGAGCTCTGGAGGTCAGCTTGTCCAGCCTCCTGCTGGAAGCAGGATTGCAGCCAGCACTAAAGCAGGTCAGCCATGATTTTTTCCAGACAGGTGATGAAAACCTCCAAGGACAGAAATTTCACAGCCTCTATGGGCAGCCTGGTCTGGTGCTGCATGACCCTACCAGTAGCACTTTTTTTCTGATATCTATCCTGTACCTTCCAAGACTGTCACTGCTGCTGCTTGTTATGTCGTGTAGCATCATGGAGAAGAGTTTGCCTCCACTATCTTGGTAAATACCCTTTGAGTAGTTTTAGACAACTATTCAATCGTTCAGATTAGCTGTCCTTGCAATGTGTGGTTCCTGACCTGGCACAGAGGAAATTACCACCTTGACAGTCTCATTGCTTAAGACTTCAGGCTTCATATGTCTTCTTTCCTTGCAGGTATTTTCCACCCAACTGTTTGAATGTTGGTGATTTGTTTTTCAGTGTTGTGCCTAGGACAGATGGATTTATTGATTTTATGGTACAAGTGGACATATGTAGCCGAAGATACTAATGAAAGCAAGTCATACATACAGTGGGTGGTTTTCACATTTAAAATACCTTTTCTGGACTGTAATAAAAAGATTATTTCTGGCACTAAAAGTGCTTTTCTGTTTTCTCTGTGGCTACTGGCCAGCTACCTGCCTGGGCTGTCCTGGTCGGAGCAAAGGCAGCAGTGGGTGAGGGGGATTTGAATTTTCTTGCAGTTCATTTTTGAAGACAAGCTCTGCCAGCAGTCTTTTAGCAAGCTGTCAAGAATTTATCCCAAGCATGTGGCTTGAGGGCACCTGTGTAGTCAGAGGCTGCTAACTGTATGTAAATGGGTAAAACATTCAGAGTTGAAAGCCTTTGCTTATAGGTGCAGACAGACATGCAGTGTCAAGGCAGATGACTCAGTCCTGTTGGTCTTTGTTGCTATCTCTGCATTAAAGTGAGCTTCCTTTTTAAGCAGTAGCCTATGTCTAATTTAGGGCTGTGTCTCATCTTGCTGGTGATAGATTGTTTCCTCCCTCCTGTGGGGCACAGCCATGCTCCTATCAGGTCTGTGGCAGGAACACACTGGAAATACAGTTTGAGAGGAGCTAAATCTCCCTTGTGGCTGCGTTATTGTCCTAACCATACAGCACTCCTGGTATGTGAAAATGTGCTGACCTTGCTTCTTCTAAGGTTTTATCCAGCAAAAGAACAGCAGCAGGATTTAAAATCACTGGTGAGATTATTCTGCAAATGTAGCTTAGTGGTTTGATTCCAGCCCTGACCTGGAAAGGTAACTGCTAGTGACAGATGAGGAGCTGTCCTCCACACCTCATCTTGTCAGCTGTCATTGTTCTGACTTTGGCAGGAAAAATGCTGTTTACTTGAATACTTCAAAGGTGGTTGAAAGAAGACTTTAGACATGGTTGAAATGTGATTTTTTTAAATTAATAACTGTCCGCTTTTCAATTCCTCCCACCCAAATATTGCAGCAGTACTTGCTAATGAGAAATAATTATGTCTCAATTTTAAGTGACACAAGTGCTATTGTTTACACAAAATGTGAGAATCTTGTAAGACATGGGGCATATGCTTAGAGAGATAATGCATGAGAATCAGTTCTGCCTTCTCAGGGAGCCAAGCCTTGCAGAGGAAGATGACAGATACATGTGTTTATATACAGACTCTAGAGCTGGCTGTGTTTGCTTATCATTTGTCATAAATGCAGAGACAGCACAGAGCACTAGTTCAGCATAAGCTGGAACATATGGTCCTCTCCAGCAGATGTGACACGAATTCCAACACTCACTGATGTTTCAGGCTGATGACCAGCAAGAGAACTTATCCTGGTAAGCTGGTATGAGTATTCTTGAAGCTTTCCTGTGGATTTCTGCTCCATTTGGGGTTTTTCCATGGATAGGGCAGAAAAAGGTCGTCCTGGTTTTCAGCTTGTATTTCTGGCAGTCCACAGCTGCTGAAGCAGCTACCTGGACTCATCTGAAACTGATGCTTTGGGAAGGCTGACCTGAAACAGAGACTGGACAGAGCTAGAGAATAAAGTAGATAGTTATAAAAGGTCTTAAAGGATACACCTTGGGCAGTACAAGAGCCTGGCCAGGGCTAGACTCAAGGTGGACTTAAAATGATCACCAAATGGACAACTGGTCACAAGGTCTTACACTTTTATAAGTTTTGGTCCATTTGCATATTGGGGTTTAATTGTCCAATTACAGCTTCAGATTCTGAAGTCTTATCCTTGTTTTCTCTCTTCAGTCCACCCTTGTTTGTGCTTTTGGGCCTGAGAACTTGTAACAATTGTCTTTGGTCTCCAGCAGGGAAAGGATTTGTTTTGTCTACCTACTCTGTGCAGAGAGCTTACTTACACCTAATATGAGGCCCTGAACTACACCCCTAGGCAGCACAGAATCTGAAAAGCATGAAAGCTGGAACTTAAGGCATCCATACATTGTTTGGATATGATGTTGCAAACCCCTGGGATAAAAATACATACAATGCTTTGGAGTGACCTGGTAGTTCATTCTTTCTTTCTATAATTCTCCACAGACTTGGTATTCAAACAGAAGTAACTCACTAGACCCAGTGGTGAAAGCCCTGTGTGTTGTTTTCCATGACTTTCCAACTAACAAGAAAAGTCATATTCTTCCCTCTTTTTATCTCCCTACACTTACCAAAATACCTGTCATACTGCTACAGCCTCTGTTTTTAGATGGTGTGTTATGACACACCTTCCATGTGTCAGCTCATACTGACCTGTAGTGAGTTAGGAATAATCGGCAGAATGCTTAATACATTTGTCTTTCTGATTTACTAAAAAAATCCTCAAAAAACTTAACCCCAAACAGCCTTATTGTCACAGCCAAGAGAAACTAATAGAACAAATTACACATATGACCTTCATGTGTTATGAAAACTGCATAAAACCAAGAGAAGAAGTTTGCAGAGGAGATTTCCTAGAGAATATTCATCCACACTGTAAAACCAATGATAAATTTTCCTGCATCTGGCAATTATTATGTCATACTCTGCTCTTACTCAATGTTCATCCTGCTCATCTTAGTCAACACTTACTCATTCCTGAGTTCTCTCACATACCAAGATAGTAATCTGTTTCTAATACAAACAGTCAATGATCTGAAATTGCTGCAGCACACCAGCGTGGACTTGATTCAGTATCTGTTTTTGTTTGCTTTGTTTGTTGTTAGGGAGGAAGAATCCAAAGTGGATCAAAGTCCATTTGGTCTCTGGAGCTGCACCCATGCCCCTCCTTACCCCCCTTGTGTTTAGACTTGCATGCTCTGAGGTTTCAGAAGTCATAGCCACTACCCATCTGTATTTGCCTTAAATCAAACAACTTCTTAAATGAATTTTAGGTGTTTCATTTTTCTTTGCATTCTTAGACATAAGTTGGGTCTGATATTTCTGTGGGCTTTGCTTTCCTTGGCTTCTAAAAAAATTTTATAAGGTGTTGCTTATTTGAATCACGTGGTCATTGCCAAGTTCAGCTGTGCCCCTTACCCAGCAATTCCTTGCTTCAGGGAGCTACACACACAATCAAAGTCTGCTCCAAAGGTAAAAAATTACAAGTGGAAGCATTATCATGACAATTGACTGTCATTATTGATGGGTTGGTGGAAGTATCTGTGCAAGTACATATCAGTGTGTGCTTCTTTATCATATAGCTCTGCTGACTCAAGGAGTGATGTGCCTTTCTGCTCACACACTCTGCTCACAGAGATAAGTGCTGCTGTGGCCTGAGCCACGTTTGGGGTGGACTCAACTGCACCTGGAGAGCTGACAAGGGGACAGGTGGTGGCTGGAACACGCTGTAGTTGGAGCCATTTACATTTAGGAGGGCTGGCAAGACCCTTTTACTGGCCCCATCTTCATGTCTGCGGGGTGCTCTCCGCTGGCTCTTGTAGCATGCAGAGAGCACACAGGTGTATTTGTGGCTGTCCTGGACTCAAACCTTCCAGCCCTTCTTGGTGAGCTGGTGACAAAGGGTGAGCTTGCACTGCTGAGCAGGAGCTGGGTTTCCCTGGAGCAGAGGATAGGTGATTTTATGCTGTCCCAATGACCTGCAAGCATGGCTGGAGGCCAGGAGAGGACAACCTGTCTGCCACTGGGCTTCCACATAGTGGGCCACTGTATGTTCAGGTATGTTTTGAGCTGAATGCCTTGCTTTTTTTCTGATAGATGAGGATGGGCACTAAAATTAAGTTATGCATGTTTCTACTCCATCTTTGATCAGTGGAGAGGTTGTAAGTGGACTTCTTGCCTGGCTGTCTTGGGACATGCCTATTTTTTGTAATATTAATATACTTGGGGAGCTAAATCAAGGGAAATTAATTCAACGAAGCATTCAATCATCATGAATAATTCATTATTCTCTAACAGATTTAGGAGTGATATTTAAAATATATTTATTTGGCTTATAATTCATAAACCTGTCAAAAAAAATTGATCTAGAAAGAGGGTTTATTATTTATTCCAGAGTCAAAGGCTAAAGTGCTGAAATTGTGTAACCTGAAATCTCTTAGCAACCTTTAGTATTTCATACTTCTTAAATAACTACAAATCTTCCCAGAGAGATGAGCTGTTCAAGCTCCCCTCAGAGCAGATCCCAGAAAAGCTGTAACCACAGCAGAGCACAAGGTATGGAAATTTCAAGTGTGTAACTTCCAGTATCAAAGTGCTCTCTGAGAGAGCTTGAAATTCGTGTAGCCTGAGGCAGCTCTCCCCAAGCCTCTGTCATCTGTCACGCTGTGGCAGCAGGCAGAGCAGAGAGATGGAGGGAAAAACACATTAATATGAGGACAGTGTTGTGTCATTTAAAGAGATACAATCTGAGTAGAAGCTTGGTTTTGGGTAGGTTCAGTTCCTTGTTTTTCAGTCCACGCTCTTCATTCTTTGCCCACCACGGATATCCATTTTCTGTGCTACCCTGGGGATCAGAAAATTATTGCAGGAGTGGCTGGCACATCTGTGCTCTGCAGCACCACATCCACAGTCCCTAAAGACAGATGCTGCAATGGGCTCAAATCTTTTACTGCTCCCTGCTTTCTTTAGCATTTATGTCCTCCCTCAGTTACAAGCATATTCTTTTCCATTCAGCTATAAAGATCCCATGGGCACTGGTGACCCTCTGGCTAGGGAAAGGGGCTGGTTCTGGGCACTGCACCATGAACCCAGTGCTGATGAGATGTTCATAAAGTCCCCAGTCAGAGATCCACTCCCTTGCACTGGTAGGACCTCAGCCAGATCATGGATGTGTCTGCTCACATAAATGCTGAGATGGGGAAAGTGAACCTTTTGCATTCACCATTCTCCTCCCCTGTTTGCAGGTACCACCTTAGGGAGTAGGGATAGCAAAGGGAACAGAAGACAGAATGTGTTCTGGAAGTAAAGAAAGAACATTTAAACATGAACCAGCTTGTTGTAAAGGCAGTTTGTGCCTGGGCTATTCCTGTTGTTTCAGTGGGTTTGCTTTGCATTTTTATCTATGTGAGAAACTTGTATTTTACATTTCCAGGGAGTAAATATGATGCCTTCTGTATAATAAATTTTTTAAAAGAGATTTAAATTGAATTAGGTAGAACATGAAAGATGCTCCCACCTCTGTTCAAGTGGTTGATGCTGTAATAATGAAACCTATGACACCAGACGTAAAAATAGCTGTCATTAAATGAGCTCATCTGAATGGCCTTGAAGATAGGAATATGCTGCCCTTGCTGCCTTGCAAATGTAATAATTGTGTTGCTTTGCATTGATCTGTGGAAAGTTTAATCTTAGTTAAAGGGACGTAGCCTGAGAAATCACTGTGGAGAGATACTGGGAAGAGATCAAATTTAGCCCTCCTGGTGAGATTTCAGACTCCATCACTGTAATTCTCATCCCCTCACAGGGCAGCCAAGCAGGTAAAGAATTTACTTTGAACCAGGAAGATTAAATGACTGAGGCTGATTTTTAGCCATGATTTCAGCAACTCCATGTGCAGACATCTCCTAGGCACTGTGCTGCAAGGTTTTCATTTCAACTGAAGCTTGCAGCATCCCCCCAGCATCTTTCCACCAAATCGGGTGGGCCAGAGCAGTGCACAGGACACTGCCCTGTGTGGGCTGGTGTCACTGGGGTGATGTTTCCTTGATGGAGATAATCCAGCAGGGCATTGCTGCCAGGCTCCCTGTGTGGGTTTGGGTGTGGTGTGAAACCTCCCTGAGCCCAAGGACCTCTGCTCCTATCCCTTTGGGAATGCAGTGAGAAACAGTGCTGGCCTGGGTCCTTTGATACTTTGGGGTTGCTTTGCCTTCTCTGCAGGTCACTTTCCTTTTAAGCCATTAGCTTTACCCCTCTCTGTCCTTGGCAAGGTGAGGTGAGGGTCTAGGACAGGGCTTCCTAGGGCTACCACTGCCTTCCAGCCCTGCAGAACAGGTGCTGTGAGCCAGAGCATCAGCTTTATCCACCCTAATTGCTGAGTGCTGATAAGCCAGTTTCCCCAGACAGATCCTCACTCAGGTTCCCTCCCACGCTGTATTTTCCCTGCTTTTCCCTGTGTGGGTGATCCACCTCAGCCTCATCAGGAGAGTGTCAGCTGAGCCAGGATCATCTCATCATTATTTGGGCTGTAAGCTGATAACACAGCTTGTTCCATGTTGTGTGCTTCGCTTTGATTCTGTGAGCTGTAGCTCAGCACTTTGTGCCTAAACTTCATCTTTGTAGCTCGCTGCTGCAGGGCATTTGTCAGGCACAAAACCCCTTCTCTAATTTCATGGCAAGCTTAGGGGTATGTAAACCCAAAGCAGAAAGACCCAGTAATGACAGTCACTGGAGGGGACGGGCAGCTGCTGCTGCTTTGAAAGCCACTAGTGACACTGACAGAGCCCTGCTGAAACCAGCACAGAGCTGTGGGACCAGCCTGGTGTCTTCTCCAGCTCCCTTGCACTGGTTGTGAAAAACAGAAATGGCATAACAGGCCCAAACTGGTAAAATGAAATTGTTATGATCCTCATTTAAAATTCTCTGCTTTAATCAGTAAATTAGGGCACAGCTATGTGATCACTTTTTATTAGTTAAGCAAGTTATGGTGCAAATACACATTTCAGTGACTTACCATTAATTAAGCTAAACTGTTTCAGTCAGTGATTAAATTCACATTTGAACACACACAAATGCGTCCAAGTTTAATTAGATCGGTATTAAACTGGTTTTTGTTAAACTATTTTAACACAAGCACATGCAAGGTTTGGCTCTATCTGATGCTTTTTAAACCTGGGGATTCCACAGTGGGGATCCTCAGACCCACAGCATCTGCTGAGCCCTGGGGTTGGCAGGGAAAGGGAAAGGCTCGGGAGGCTCCTGCATGGAAGTGGCACACTGGGCCTTGCCACCAGCACAGCGTGATCTCCTCTGCTGCCCTGGGAGAGTTACCAGGACTTGTTGGCTGGAGTGTTTGGATACAACAAACACTCCAGCCAACTGGAAGCACTGGAAGCTGTGACTGTTGTCATTCAGATGTGGATTACATCAAAAAATGAACTTAAAAAGCAACTGCAAGACTTACAGTCTTAACCTGGAGAGTTTTCGTATTTCCATTTTCAATGTAAGAAACATTCCCCATTACTGCTGATAACCCTTCTGTATGATGGTTGTGTACTTGCCCTCTCCTTGCTGAAAGATGTTTCCTTTTCGTAATGCTGTAGTTGGAATTCTTCACAACATGAGCCACTTCAGCTTCATGGAGACCATGGGACAGCAGAGTGCCACACTCAGAGTGCCATAGCTGGCTGTCTTCAGACAGAACTGAGCATGCCAATGACACTGATGCAGATGAGCTGGAGGTTTCATTCCTGGTTCATTGCTTAGCTGGAAACACAGGCATATCTTCCTGAATGCCATGTAATGGGTAAGTATAAATGCCCTGCTCAAACAAGTTTCTATGCAAAAAAGTAATCTTTGAGGTTTTTCAAATGATATGGGATGAGCTGGAAGTGAACCAGCTGATGCTGGTACTGATCACCAGAACAGAGCCAGGGTATTCCTGTTTGTGACAAGGACAGGCTTGGACAAGAGACTGTTGTATGAATTACTCAGGAAGCCATCCTTCTAGAGAAAGGAAATCCTGTATTGGGCTGTGTGTGGTTTACAGCAACCCAGTCTGCTTGCAGGCCCTCAGATTAGGAAGTGCTACACCCTGCTGATAGTGAGCAAACACACCGGCAGAGGTGGCCAGCACATCAGACTTAGTAAACAGAAAATATTTTAAGAGAGAATGTGCAGTAACACTCTTACTCCCCAAACTCCTTCATGCCCATGTACTGTTCTGGAGGTTTGGCTCCCTCAGCTGTTCGTGGTAGCAAGACACCCTCACCTGTTTTCTCATCCCCTGCTGCTGTGACTGGCAGAGATACATTAGTCCACAATAAAAAATGGATTTATGTCTGTCTGATGCTGTTGGTTTGTATCATAGTTAATAGTATCCCATAAAATCTGGGAGTCAGAGGAATGGCAGGCAAAGGATGATTATTTTGATCATAGTATCTCCTTGGCTGGACCATCCAGTAGGCTGTGAGAGAGATGTGCTGGTAGCTTTTCTTTCAGAGGAAATAATTAGAAGAGTAATTACTGGGACATGAAGTCCCAAGGGACCAACCGTTCAGACTTGTATTTTTTTGCAATCAATTATTGTACTTTTCTGCTATGTACTGTTTAATAGTGCATTATGGGAAGATGGAGTATAACCCACTTGCTGTAGAAAAGCAGCTGTACAGCACTGGTGCAGGAAGGGATCCCCAGAGACTTCCTCCTGCACCTGCAGCAGACTGTGCAGCTCTGGTTCAGCAGGGCAGATACTGACCTGGGACAGCTGGGAGGAAATCTCAGGATTGTGTCTCAGGTAGATCATAAAACATCTGACAAATATGTGTTTGTGCCTTCTGTCTTTCTACCACTTCCTTCTGTCTCCTCAGGTGGTGTGCTCTGCCTATGTCTCTGACAGTGGCTGGTGTACTGTAGCATGAACAGATCTGTCACACAGATGTATGAAATACTGCCAACTGTGGAGAAACTTTAATGGATGCTCTGACCCACTGCTTTCTTTTGCATCTGCAAATCTCCCCCAGAGCTATCATGAGCTATTTTTAGCTCCACTAGTTTAAGAATAACATTATTCCTTACTTAGTGAGCAGGATATCCTGTATATGGGACATTCTGGAGTGAGTGTTTAGATAATATAGATTTAAACAATGAGTGATTTAAACAATGGTAGTAAAAATTGATGTTATGAATTCTCTCTGGTCACAATTTTGAGATCATGTTTATTAGTGTACAACCTATTTTTCTTGAGTATGCAATTGCTATTAAAAACTTCATAAAGCTGAGCACCCCTGGGATGTCTCCTACCTCTGATGTACTCAGCATTTTTCCCAGAGACTCACCCTGTGCTCAGGGAGTCATGAAGCAGCCAAGGTCCCTGAAAACAGGCCATTGGCCATCTTTTATCAGCCCAAGGCTCTACAGATTTCATCTTGCCTCTGGCTGAGGAGGAGAGAAAGGACCAGCTAGTAATTTAAACAGTGATGGTAAAAATCAGTGCTGTGGATTCATTCTGGTTCTGATGTTAGGGCCACATGATTAGTGTTCAACCTGTTACTCTGCCTGAGAGTCTGTCCCAGCACCACCTGGGCATGTAGAAGCACGTGCTGAGCCTGTGTTTGCACTGCCAGGCCTGCTGTGGCTGCTCACACGCTCTCGGCCAGCCATCCCCTGGGCCTGTGCCACGGGCTGGGGTGACATCTGCAGCTCCTCCAGCCCGTGCGGCTGGCTGGGAAGATGCAGCGCTGCCCTGTGCAGAGGTCCCACAGGGATCACTGCTGTGCTGGGAAGCTCCAGGCCCCCCCGCGGGCAGCAGGCATGAAGGGCTGTGCCAGCTCCTGCAGATGTAGCTGTCTGTCTCCTGAGCGTGGCTGTGCAGCTAATCAAATCAACCCCGCATGAAAAGAGAGCGCAGCCTGTCTTGAAAAATCACTGTGCCTGCAGCAAGGTCTGAAGGCATGTGAAACATGCTGGGCTTGAGGGTGAAAAAACCCACAGCCTAGTAAAAATTGAATGTTTGAGCCAAGGGTTCACAGAGTTCAACAATATTTTCCAATATAACATCTTGAAGATCGGGTTAATACCAGGACAGCTGTGTTATTTAAACAGTTTGGAGTTTTGGGGGTGCAGGACGAAGTGATGGGTCATGGGTGATAAGCAGAACAATGAATGTTTTTGTCCCCTCATTCAGCCTTGTGAAGAAATACAGGAAAACATGAAACAAGGAGTGGGAAAGAAAGATGCTTTTCACTTCCTGGGTTTTCTTTGCAAGATATGGCTGTTGTGGGATGATATTTCTGAGTAGCAAGGCTATGGACTTAGCTGGCTGGAGCTGTCAGAAAATGTGCTTTCGGTTGTAGGGCATGGAATATTTTGCTGGCTGAGATGTTATAAAATTGCCTGCAGTTTCTTGCCTCTACATCTGCTTTATTTTTATTTTAAAAGTTCCCCAATCTCCTGATTGTAACTCCAAGAGTCAGAGTTGGAGTGATTTTAGGACTTCTCTTTGTGTCTCTCAAGTGTACTCTTGACTCTCACCCTAGTCTGGTTGCCCGTGAATTAATTCAGGCTGCTTGACCTTGGTTACCTAGTTTGACTTCGTGTGCAGTATCTTGGCTATGCAACATATGCTACTTCCTGTCAGGTATGATTTTTATGTACCTAAAGTCATATTTTGTTTCATATAAACACAAATTACATAACCAAACATTTGCATGGCACATCTCTTGATTCTCTGACCCATTCCTTATTACAGCATTTGCAGCTTGCTGGGTTCAGTCTCTTGTGTTCAAGCACTGCTTTTCACTTTCGTGGAGTCACCCATGCCACCGTGCAGATGCAGCAGCAGGAACTTTATCAGCCGAAATTAAACCAAGCACAATGCTTACATAGATGGTCCTTAAACCTCAGCAAACAGCTTCAAAATTCTGTAAATATTTATCCAGCAAACAGAAGCTGAGGATGACGACCCTGTCCCCATCAATATTTGAGACATTTTAACATACTCCCAGCAAACTATGCGTTTAAAAATTCTCAAGTATCGGTGTAGATTTAACCCCCAGGGTTATTTCTTCTCTCTTAATTTGTTAATAATTAGGGCACAAGGTAAAAAACCCAAGGCTTTTGAATGATTCTATGACTGTGGTAGCTGCTAGTACGGCAGCAGCCCGTACACACCCTGGTGCACTGGCACTGATGGCTCTGCTGCTCCTTTGGCACCGAGACCCTCAGGCAGAGCTGGGAACGGGAGGGACTCCCCCTGCAGTGAGACAGGCCTGAAACATTTATTTGAGGAAAAACGTGCAACGTGGAGCTTGTGACACGGCACCGCAGCCCCGGCAGGAGTGCTCCCCCTCACACCGCCGTCCCTCATGTGGGGGTACAGAAACTCGCGGTTTTACACCAAAACACGCTGCAGGGCGCTGCTGCAGTG